>PVKU01004093.1:95578-132825 GCA_004027475.1 Anoura caudifer
CCTGGATTATCTGTGAGTGAATGTGGGACCACCTGGTCAGCCAGCTGCCTTGCACGGCCTCACTGGGTCTGCACAGTTGCCACCTGGTGCCCGGGGTCTGCTAACTGCTGCTGCCTGCGTGCCGGTCCACACCTCCACTTTTTCCTGCCAAGACTCCGCCCCTCTTACTGGTCTGGATGAATGGTTGTTGGACTTCCATACAGTTCAGTTTTCTATGAGTTCTGGTTGTTTTCTTGTTTCTAAATCTTTGTTGTCCTTAATTTTGGTTGTGAGAGGAGGCACAGTGTGTCCACCTACGCCTCCATCTTGGCCAGAAGTCGACTGTAAAATATTTAATAACATAATATTTTGCCAGTGTAAATGTAAAGCTACATTCGGACTATAAGACGCAACCCATTTTCCTCCCAAATTGGAGGGGGGAAGTGTGTCTTATAGTCCAAAAAATAAAAATAGAGACAAGCAATATACCAAAGTTCAAAACAGTGGTTGTTAGGATGTTCAAGGAACTTAGTGAGAACTTCAACAGCATGATAGAAACCATGAAAAAGAACCAGTTATAAATGAAGGTTACACTAACTGCAGTGAAGAATGGTTTAGAAAGAATCAGCAGTAGAGTAGGTGAAGCTGAGAATCAGGGCATTGATTTGGAACATAAGGAAGCAAAAAACAATCAGAACAGCAAAAGAAAAGAATAAAAAGAAATGAAGATAGTGTAAAGAGCCTCTGGGACAACCTCAGGTGTACCAATATTTGCATCATGGAGCTGCTGGAAGGAAAAGAGAGCAAGAAATGAGAACCTTTTTGAAAAAATAATGACATAAAATGTCCCCAACCTGTTGAAGGAAATAGACATATAAGGCCAAGAGGGACAGAGAGTCCCAAACAAGATGAACCCAAAGAGGTCCACACCAGGACACATCATAATTAAAATGCAGAGCGTTAAAGACAAAATGATAATCTTAAAAGCAGCAAGAGAAAAACAGTTACCTACTGGAGAGTTCCCATAAGACTGTCAGCTGATTTCTCAACAGAAACTCTGCAGTCCAGAAGAGAATGGTAAGGAATACTCAGATTGATGGACAAGAAAAAGCTAAAGGAGTTCACCACCACCAAACCAGTATTGTATGAAATGTTAAACGGTTTTCTTTAAGAAATAAAAAAAAAAAGATAAACAGTATGAACAATAAAATGACAGTAAATATATATGATCAACATATGATCAACAGTTGAATGTAAAAACATTAACAAGCAGAACAGAAATAGAGTCGTAGATATAGAGAACATTTTAACGGTTGTCTAATGGGAGGGAGGTTGTTTGAGGGTATGGATGAAAAAAGTGAAAGGATTAAGAAGTATAAATTATTAATTACAGAATAGTCATGAGGAGTAAAGTACAGCATAGGGAATATAGTCAATAATATTTTAATAACTATGGTGTCAGATGGGTGCAAGATATATTGGGGTGATCACTTAGTAATTTATATAATGTCTAATCATTGGGGTGTATACCTGAAACTAATACAGTATTGTATGTCAACTAATTAAAAAATTTAAAAAAGTGATTAAATGACAAAAAATATCAAGGAATGGAGGAGATTGTGACATTGAGTATACCTTTTTGCAAGGTTCTGACTTTCAGAACTATGATAATGTTTGACATATTTAAAAAATATATAGTTAGAAAAAAAAAACAAAAATGAAAGTGGACTAAAACAAATGAGCTCAACTGATTTCAAATAAATAACATAATTACATGTGGGTTGGGGGAGGCCAACCAACACAAATAATTTTTGAGGATAGTTTTTGGACTGTATAGCTTTAAGTTTGAACACAAAAAGAACTAAAAAAAATAGTGAGCTTTGATTTGTAGGCTTTCCTTTTCCGTGCAGAACTGTGGGTTTGCAAATTCAAAACTACTCTCCTTTCTCTGTATACCAGAATTGAGCAAGTAGGCAAATAAATATTATATGGTTAATGGAATGCAGGTTTCTAATTGTTGGAGGAGGGAGTGTTAAATGTGAAAAGTGAGGAAAGACAGAAGGTAGAAATCTGTAGTGTGCAGTTGGAATTTAAAGTATCAGTATAAATTCATCTTTCTTTCGTCTGTCTGCCCATTTATTCATCAGTAAGTTCATCTGTAGAAATGATTATAGATGAGATGTGTGTGAATGTATGCATATGAATATTATATGTGTACATACTAATTTATTTAATATTCTTCTACACCAGCTGCTTGCATGAATCTGCTTCCTAGGTGATTTTTAGTGTATAAGTTTTAGGATGAGATTCTAATGATTTGAAATCACCAAAACAAAATTCAGTTATTACATAACTAACAATCATTAAAATACATGCAATTCATACATATTTTCTTTCTCAAAAGGGTTGTAATTATATATTATATGTGATGGGGGACAACAAAAAAGTTTATCATTGACTAAATTTGGCAAGATATGGCAAAAAGATTTTAGATGCTATCTTTGTTTTTATAGTTTGGTCATTTACAGAATATGTTTATTAAATACATTTGCTAAAACATT
Source organism: Anoura caudifer (assembly GCA_004027475.1). Taxonomy (NCBI): domain Eukaryota; kingdom Metazoa; phylum Chordata; class Mammalia; order Chiroptera; family Phyllostomidae; genus Anoura; species Anoura caudifer. The sequence goes on from PVKU01004093.1 coordinate 98,119, forward strand.
AGAATTCTAGCTGTTGTGAATAGTAGCTTGAAATCTATTTGGCTTAATTCTGTAAACATCCCCCTAGATTTTTTTTAATAAAGCATTTGTAGTATTGATAAAATGTTAGTAAAGGACCTCCTGTGGGAAAAAATTTTTAGATTATGTGCAAATATTAAACAACATATCTGTAGCTATCTTTTGTGATTAATAGATGAAATTCAATTCATTTTGACACACCTGCCCACACTGCACTGAGTTTTCAGCAGTTTTTGACCAAAAACAGCATGCTCTCCCATGCCCCACCTTCCCTATTCACTTGATCTTGCCCTGAGTGACTTTTTTTTTTTTTTCCCCAATGAACTAAGTCCTCAAAGGGAAATGTTTTGCAGACTTGGAAGAAGTGAAACAAAAAATGGCAGAAGCAGAAAAGGCATCAAAATTGAGTTCAGAAACTGTTTTGAGCAATGGAAAAAAGTTTGATAGGTGTATTGCGTGAAATGGAGAGTACTTTAAAGGTGACTGAAGTTTAAACATATAAGAGTACAGAATTTTTTTATAAATCAATTTTGCTTTTTTTGTTGTCCCCCATCATATATAATTACACCACTTTTGGAAAAGAAAATAAGTCTGAATTGTGTGTATTTTAATGATAGTTATGTAATAATTGAATTTTGTTTTGGTGATTTCAAATTATTAGAATCGCATCCTAAAAAAATTTAATTACCTAAGAAAGTCTGCCTTGCCTTGCTGTATTACCTGAATATGTTAAAAATAAAATATGCTAGTAACCAAAATCTTTTTTTGTTTATATGAGGAAGTTTGAAGCATTATGGCAGATAGCTTACACATAGCTAATTACAAGTAACAATTTTAATAAAAGCTTATTAAGTTTTATAAAAACAAGGCCTTTTCTTTTGCGTAAATTGAGGTCTCTATATGTTACTGCTCATTGAAAGTAATCAGAGATACTTGGAAAAAATGGCTGGTTTCATAATTGAGCCAGAAAATGTACAAGACAAGCTTGCAGCATCTTGTCATACTAGATAATAAGGAAGCTTCAGAGACTACTGGGGTTTTGTCAGAAAGACTCAGGGTACAATGTGGGGAGCTTCCTAGTGGCAGAAAATGGGGCAGTGTGAGCCTCAATAGTGATATCTACAATTGGTTGAGATATAGCATATATCAGTTTGTCCCAATAGATGAGTTTATATTGACTTAAAAATGATTGGTAGAGGATGCTAATGAACTAATTATTGCTTTTAAAAGTTGAAAATGGAAGGAAAGAATTGAGTATTGTTGCTTTTCCTAGAACTGTACCATTGGGCAACTAAGTAGTAGATGAGGGAAGCTTATTTTTATAGAATTATTCTATAATAATGGGGAATTATTATAGAATAATAATTTAAATAATTATTTAGATTATTAGAATCTAAATAATTCTAATAATTAGAATTATTATTAGAATTAGAATTATTATTAGAATTATTCTATAATTAGAATAATAATTATTCAAATAATTATTATTCTATAATAATTCCATTCTATAATGGAATGGGAAAGGAATTATAAAATTAGAATATCACCATTTCATAAGTCCTAATATATTAATGAATGGAAGCATTGAACATCATGGATACTAACATTATCAGGGAAAGATAGCCAAAACATTTGTTTCCTGACATAAGACAAAATACTCCCCATGAAGTAGTCTTACCCCATCCCTGAAAAAAAGAATTGAACCTTAATTTGAGCTAAAGCATCTAAATTCAGCTATTAACTTAAAGAAAACACAGAAGAGGAAAAGGTTAACTAACAGGAAGGAAGTATAATCAGAAAAATCCAAATTGTGGGAAACACCATAGAACAACCTATCGGTTTATTCCCTTTCCTCCCAAAATCTCAAAAAAATAACAACGACAATAACAACAAACCTAAAAGGGGACACATTTTAAAATTTAAATTAGTTAAAATTAAATAAAATAAAAAATACAGATCCTTATTTGCACTAGCCAGATTCCAAGTTCTTAACCACCCTATGTGGCTGGTGACTATCATATTTATATATCAGATATAGAACATTTCCATGATGCAGAATGTTCTTTTGGATATTTATATTAGTTTTCCTAGGGCTTTCATAACAAATTATCACAAACTGAATGGCTTAAAGTAACAAATTTATTCTCTGACAGTTTTGGAGGCCAGAAGTTTAAAATCAGTGTGTTGTCAGAGCCACACTCCCTGTGAAAGCTCTAGGGGTGTATCCTTCTTGGCTCTTAGAGCTTCTGGTGGCACTGTGATGTTTCTTACTTTGTGGCAGCATACTCCAGTCTCTACCTTCATCTTCACCTAGCTTTTCCCCCTCTGTGTCTCAAATTTCTCTCATAAGGCCATCAGTCATTGGATTTCATGCCCACTCTAAATCCAGGATGATTTTATGTTGAGGTCCTTAACCTAATTACCCTTAGACCCTCTTTCCAAGTAATTTCACATTTTCAGGCATACTGGGTGTTAGACATAGGCATAATTTTGGGGGGAGGTACAGTTTTAATCCACTCAATATTAAACAGTGGTACTAAAAATGAAAAGGGACCTAAGAGACTGATATATTAAACAGTAGGAATATCTGGAATTTATTTAGATACTGATGTAAATAAACAGATTATAAAATTAAAATTATGAGATGATTGCACATTTGAACCCCAGATATTTATATTAAATAATTTTTGTTAACTCTTTTATGTGTGATGATGATATTGTAATTATATTTTAAAAAAGAGCCTTTATCTTTTAGAGGTATAGCAATATTTATAGTTTAGATGAAATAATGTATTGGAGATTCTTCAAACTAATACTTGAATGAGGAAGTGGGCAGGGGTGTAGATTAGGCCCTGCAAGCTACAGCCCACTCTACCTTGCAACCTGTTTTTGTAAATAAAGTTTTATTGAAATAAAGTCATACCCATTCATTTACATATGGCCTATGGCTGCTTTTGCAAACAGAATTGAGTAATTAGAACAGAGACCCATGGGCCTATGAAAACCTGAAATGTTTACTGTGTGACATTTTACTGAAAAAGTTTATTGACCTCTTTAGAGATGAAACATGGTAGATCATGAAATGATAATAGTTAAAGCTGCTTCCTTTTTATATGTTTGAAATTTTCTATGTTAAACTTCTTGAAAAATAATAGTTAACTGTCTTATTTTAGGGTAAGAAAGAGCCTAAAAAGAGAGAGAAAAATCAAAGGAAAATATGAAAAAATTTTACTCTATAAAAATGCAGTTATCTTTAATATTTTATTTCTTAAGTGTCTGAAATGTACTTAGTAAGATAACATTTGTTAAATCTGACTGGTGGGTACATGATTTTACATTATTTTGTATTTCTCTGTAGGCTAAAATATTTTTAATTTTAAAAAGCCAAACAGGTTATAAATATAAGTTAAAATGTGTAAGGGCAAACTATGCAATTGGGAAAGTATTTTCAATATATAACAATGGGTTTGAGAACTTTAATACATTGTAGTCCATATAAATTATTGAGAAAAAATGTTTGCTAAAAGTTGAAAAATTAGGAAGGACATGGTATTTTCCAGAGAAAGGCAACTAGCCAAGGTGTATATGGGAAAAATATCTTTTTTCCTTTCTTAATCTTCACCTGAGGATATGTTTTTGTTGATTCTAGAGAGAGGAGGAGGGAAAGAGAGAGAGAGAGAGAGACAGACAGACAGACATTGATTGGGTTGCCTCCTGGATGCACCCCTACAAGGTATCAAACCAAAACCCAGGTGTATGCCCTGACTGGGAATCAAACCTGCAATGTTTTTTTGGTGTATGCGATAATGATCTGACCAACTGAGCCACCCAAGCAGGGCAGAAAAAATGTTTTGTTTTGTCTCTTCTCATCCCCCTTCCCATCCCCTATTCTGCCTGCCATCCTCTCCCCACCTCTTCCCAACTATAATCAGAAATGTTTAATTTAAAAAAAAATTAGGAGAAAAATTATATCTCTCTAGCCCTGGCTGGTGTTGGTGTGGCTTAGTGGATTGAGTGCTGGCCTGCAAACCAAAGGGTTGCCAGTTCAATTCCCAGTCAGGGCACATGCCTGGGTTATGACCCAGACCCTCAGTAGTGGGTGCATGAGAGGCAACCACATGTTGAAGTTTCTTTCCCTCTCTTTTTCCCTTCCCCTCTCTCTAAAAAGAAATAAAATATTAAAAAAAAAACTATATCCCTCTATGTAGACATAATAAACTATGTCTGTATGGAGGGAATTGTTTATAACTTTGTTTTTTGTATTTTCATTAATTGTTTTGAATATAATATTTTAGAGTAAGCTGAAGTTTATGAAGTTCAACAAATGGAAGAAGGGTAATCTACAGGGTCTGGCACAAATAACACCCCTGTTTTTTTATTACAGAAGCTTTTATTACAAAATCATAAGCATGTCTATTATATAATTTCACACTGAAGCACACCATAGCACATTTTAGGTGAACTGTTCAAATTAAAACTATAAATTATTACACCCATATTATTACCCCACCAACCACACTCACGCAGGCCGTACTTTCGCCAGACCCTCTACTTTTGGGAATTGAGTTTATTGGTTAACTATTAGAAATTTCTGTCTGTACATGTGTTTAATGTCTTATGTATACTGATTGTTGAGATACTTTTCTAGTAAACTTTAGTACACATGAGAATCACCTAGAGGGCTTGTTAAAACACAGATTTGACCCCGTGGCCCCACAGTTTTTGATGCAATGGGTTTGGAATGGGCAGGGCAGAGGGTTTGCATTTTTAACAAATTCACCTGTGATCTGGTGCTGCTAGTTGAAGGAACACACTTTGATAAACCTCTGCTCTAGTATTTTTTTTTTAAAGGAAAGAAAAGGTATGCATATATAGCAACTAAGATCTGTCTTTGCATAAGGAAGTTTCTCATTTTGGTTTATGATTAGTTAAACGGATATGAAAAAATATTCATATTATAGAGAATCATTTGGAACCTTAAGCCTTGTGTTTGTAACTTGCACAACTTTGATCCTTTGATTTAGGCCTAGCTTTTTCTGAAGAGAAATGGACTCTTTGTAGTACTGGGTTGGCCAAAAACTCCATACGAATTTTTTGTAAAATGAAAGGCACATTTTTCATTTTCAACAATAACTTTATTGATTTGGGTATTTTAAGTATTCCAGCTCTCCCATGTGGTATAATGTTGATCATTCTCAATTAATTTCTCAGTTTGATCACTATCAATTTCAACTGGTCTGGCCTACCCTACCATGGAACATCATCTAGGGAGAAATCTCTAGCATGAAACTTTGCAAGCTACTTTTGACATGTTCCATCAGTTACAGCATCTTCTCCATACAGTGCACAAATCTTTCTTTGTATTTCAATTGTTTTTACCTTTCTTGAAACAATAAAGCATAATATGCAGAAAATGTTGCATATTTTCTTTCATTTTCAGTATTAAAGTAGCTGCACAAAAATTTACCAATTTTGATACTTCTTTAAAAAAAATGCAGCCTGATAAGACAGCTGTCACAATCCAGTCTAACAAAATTGTTTCAAATGAAGTTAAAGACAACTAAGCTCTACTAGAGCAATTTTATGGGGAAAAAAACCAAATGAACTTTTTGGCCAACTCAATATCTTGAGTAGTATTGTTATTTAGATAAGTAAGAATGAACTTCAGAGTAAGTGGATATAATACAAAGAACAAGTGAAGCAAAGAAAAAGTTTGATTCTGCTGAAATAAGATCAAGTGGGCAAAACAAAATGATACATTTTTAGGGAATATTTGGTAAACTTACTTTAAGAAGAAAGGGAATGATAAAGCTAAATTCACCATCGTGGTTACCTCCCAGGGGAGAGTATTTATAGTCCATTATTTGCATTATAATCTATACCTTATATATGTGATATAAATATTCTTTTCTTTTTAGTATTCAGTAAGAATACCTAAATACTAAAGCAAAATGCTTTATTTTCTTCACAGAAAAACTTTGAAGAATGTAGCTCCCTTAGGCTCTTTGGTTGGGTCTGCTGAATACCCTAGGTCATTATTGTCTGATAGAATTTCTGCAGTGATAAAAGTTTAAAAAAAATCTGTACTGTCAAATGTGGGTAGTAAGTACTTTAAATGTGGTTATTACCCATATTTGCAACTAAGTGCAAATACAGTGCAAATAAGGAACTGAATTTTTTGTTATTTAAAATTTATATTTAAATAAGCACATGTGGTTCGTATCCACTGTATTGGACAGTACAACTCTAGGCAGTTTAGAACATGGGTTATCCCTTGAGTTATTAATCTTTTAGGTATTTCTATAAAATATGCAGTATTTGGCTTTTTGACATTTTGCTTAAGTCATTGGTTTTTGACATTTTGTGTACTTTAACTCCTGCTTCTGCTTCTTGTGTTCGGTGGTAGCTGTTTGATTTACAGGCACACCTTGTTTTATTGTGCTCTTCTTTATTGTAGTTTGCAAATGTTGCATTTTTTACAAATTGAAGGCAAGACCTTCCACCAGCAAAAAGATTATGACTCGCTTTATTGTGGTGCTTACATTATTGCATTGGTTTGGAACTGAACCCAAGGTAAACCTTTGAATTTTTTTTGCATTGTATCACTAAAATTAAGTCTTCAGGATCAGAAGCTACTAGACTAAAAGTTTATTGAAAGCATAATAGTATTTACTCATAATATTACTTGAAATTTTTATTGAATCATGTTTTTTATATGTCAGAGTTTTATTACTTTGGTTTTCTGTTGATTTAAATTAAATCTCTCTCCTATTGACTTTTCTGAGTCCCCAAACAATTCTTACTTAATTTAGTTTATACCATAAGTCATTCAGTATTTTTTGCTTGTTGTGAACCATGCATTCCTGAGAAATGGGGAATGATAGAGGAAATAGACACTGACTTACGATGTGAGCATATTTGGAAGTATTTTTAGGAAGCAGGAGTATTCCTGACAGAAACACATCGAATAGTCATGGAGAAATGATAGTAAGAAAGTATATGGCTGAGAAGGAATCAGTCAAAGTTTTTATATAGTTCTTTGTTATTTTGTCACCTGATGATAAAAGAGATTGTGCATCAAAGTTCTTAGCTAAGTGTTCTGAATTCTTTATTTCCTTAATTTTCAAAATATGTATTTGAAAATGGACTTTTATCAGTGATATACAAAGAACTTATACAAAAAAAGACAACCCGTTTTTTAAAAAGGGATTAAAGGATCTAGACAAACATGTATGAAAGGCCAGAAACACTTGTGATCATATTCAGTGTCATTAACATTGTTATTAGGGAAATGAACATTAAAACCACAGTGAGATACACCACACACTGATTTGAATGGCTAAATTAAAAAACAACAACAGCGAACAAATGATAATACCAAAGGTTGCTGAGCAGCTGGAACTCTTCATATGTTACAAGTAGAAATGAAAAAAAATGATGTAGCCACAATGGGAAACAGTTTGGCATTTTCTTGTAAAGTGAAACATGCACTTACCATATGACCCAGTATTTCCGCTTTCTGGAATTTATCCGAGAGGAATGAAAATGTACATGTACAATTTTTTTCCAGAACGTACGTAGAGCCTTGTTCATGATAATACCAAATGGGAAACAACCTAAGTATTTATCAACTGGTGAATAGATTTAAGAAATTATACCACAATATGGATATATCATGGTTGAATCTCAAAATCCTTAAGCAAATGAGAAAAGATGGTATATACTACATAGGAGTCCATCCATCTACACGAAATGTCTGTATCCTAATGATTCTTGTATGTTTTTCTGCCACTTAGGTGATGGTTATTGACTTTACTATTTAATTTTAGTACACTAATTTGTGATATAACTTTGTTCTTCATCCTAGGTTGATGGTTTATTATATTATTAGGTATTTTCCAAATGTCTGAAATCTATCATGTAGTTCTTAGAACATTTTGAGTTTTCGAGTTATTTGCATATTGACACTAATCGAAACCTCAAGAATATGTAGTTGATTGTGGAGAATGAAAATAGCTGTGGGAGTATAATATTGTCATAGTAAAGATTCACGTGATTGCAGAAAAGGGTCTTGCATAGGCTGGTTCAAGTAAAGATGTTTAAAGCTCAGAAGTTTAACATGAAAACAAATACAATTAGGTCTTACAGGAATTAAAAATTAGGAACAGGAGTCTGTTTTCTCTGCCCCATAGGGGCCATAGAGTCTCTTGATTCAGTTTGCCAGGTGATGTGTGCTTTTTGCTCCTGTTCCTTTTACTGACCAGCTTCCTTTACTTATTTACTGCTTTTTCTAAATTCACAAGACCTCCATCTTAATCACTTATCTTTCTGTCTCTTCCGTGGGTTCAATTTGCAAGAGAGATTGGTGATAAATAAGCCTACAGGTTGACTAATCTTGTATTGACTACTCATTTCTCATTCAGTTAAGTTGGGGTGAGGGACATAATTGTTATCTGGTACAAACATGGCTGCCTAGGGATGCCTATATCACTGGGGCTCTGAGTGACGGTTTTGTATATGTATTGTAAAAGTAATTAAGTGAATTCTCTATATAGTAGGTTACTTTTATGTATGTTCATTAACAGACATTTTTGAGCTACTGTTATAGAAACATACAGTGTCAGGTGATGGTGCTACTTAGTAGTCATACTAAATAAGGGCTCGGAGTTGGATTTTTGTCTCCAAGACAAACAACGTGTCCTTGAGTAAGTTTCTTAAAATGCCAAAGTACCAGTCTTTAAAATGAGAATGATGTGCTGTTTCATTATGTCACCCCAGATAATGTACAAGAATGTACTAGTAAAAAAGTATGAAGTATACTGAAAATAGTGGTTTTTATTAGACTGCTTCATCACCTTCAATTCTAGTATAATCTTTATGTTTGAAAGACTCTTAATTTTTTTTAACTATTCCACACTAGGAGGATATATTATCTTCTTGAGACTTAACCTTTGCTTTCTTTTCATGTAGATGTAAATTTTATTGTGAGTTTTAACTGTACTGATCTCTTAATTCTTCTACTAGGTTCTTTGACATTCTCTTGCCTTTCTGTGTTTATTTTAACTTTTCTCTTTAACATTTGAATTTGCACCCAAATATTTGAAGGTATAATTTTATACATAGGCATTTTTGTACATACCACTAAGTTCCTTTATTTTTTTAAACTAAAGTTGATCTTTTTGCTATTTTTTTATATTAATTTAAGTTTATATTGATATGTATCTTGTATACTGTAAGTATAGTTAGGGATACTGGAATTTGAAAAATGGCAATTCATAAAATGATTTGAAGAAGCATATATATTAATTTTTAAAAATTTTCAACATTACAAAAGCAGCACATATACACAAATATATTACATAAAGTTAAAAAATATAAATAAGCAAAAATAAAAACCATATTCCCACCACCTAGAGATGACACTGTTAGTACTTTAGTATATATTCTTCTGGATATTTTCCTGTAATTAACTATTATACATATTATTTTAGTATATATTTTTTGGACATGAATAGCTGCCCAAGTGAAGCATAATGCTTTCTTAATGAACACATTCTGCTTTTTCATGTCAGAAGATTTTTATTTTATGTAATACCCAATTTTTACATTTTTTTTGGTTTTCTGCAAAATATTATTTGCAGTTGATCGTCCAAAACAGGTTTAATCCAGATGACTCATTGCATTTGATAATAATTACCCCTTAAGTATTTTGAAATCTAGCACAGTCCCTTCCCTTCCCTTTTTCGTGGCACTGACTTTTTGATTAGACTTTGCCTTTTGTTGTACGCATCTGTTTTTTTGGTTTTTTAAATTTATTTGGTGGGGAGATTGGGGGAGCGCATTCAGTTGTTTCCCATGGGTGCTATTTAGCTTATTCCTCTATATCTTGTTTTGTTTCCCCCTACTAGCTCTCTATATCTTTTATTTTAAGTAAGTTTATAATTTCAAATCTAGCTAAAATACAGCCAGAGAGCTATATTTTGAGGAGAAATTATAAACTTCTCCTCAATCAACTAGATCAGTATAGTAACTGTAATACTGAATGATTTTAATCCTCATCTTACTTTTTGTTCAAAGAGTAGAAAAGATGAGTTTTCATAAATTACTTATATGCACAAGTTTCTTAATTTTGGATAAATTAATAAAAAGGAAATCTAGATTCACTTATGTCCACAAATACTATTATCTCCAGTCTGTAGTAATTGAGTGTAAATTCAAGTTATCTTTAGGGTTTTCTTTAAAAATATTTAAAACATTTAAATTAACATTTACTTAAAAAATAAAATGGGAGCCCTGGCCAGGTGGCTCAGTTTGTCAGAGTGTCAGCCTGTACACCGTAAGGTTCAGGGTTTGATTCCGGTTAGGGCACATACCTAGGGTGCCAGTTCAAGCCCTGTTAGGGGCACCTGTGGCAGCTGATTGATGTTTCTCTCTCACTTCAGTGTTTCTCTCTCTTTCTCTCTTCCTTCCTCTCTAAACATATCCTCTGGAAGGATTAAAACAAAAAACAATAAAATTAAAAAAATGTGAAGTAGGTGCAATGCTCAGTCATTTGTATACCTTACCTTGTATTAATATAACTTATTGATCAAATTATAAAGTTTTAATCAAAGGATTATTTATATTACTATGTGACTCATTTTTTGGAAGTGCATTTTGCTTAATGCAGTATGTTTTAATGATTATATCAGAAAATGGATTTGTGAGAGATTTGATAATTTTGGTATATTAATTATTGGGATTCTACTAATATTTTTTTGTAATCAGAAAAATACTGATAGACTCTGTCATATTAGACCTTAAAATGAAGATGTCCATTCACAAACTGCCAAAACATGGAAATATGAATATATGTGTCCAAACGTATGTAAAGTACAAGTTATGAACCTCGAAGCTTATTTTTCTGAAAATCTCATCGATGATTTTACAATTGTGGAATTTTACTTTGTGAGAAAAACAAGTTGGGGTATTAAAATTGCAAACAAACATGAGACTCTATATGTATTTTAAACCCAAAACAGTAAAGACAACTTTATAAACAAATGATTTATGAACATTTTATAAATTTTAGATTAGATGAGTATCATGCAGTTAATTTGTTTATTGACCTTGGTTACTAAAAACATTTCTGGATTCCCTCTCCCAAAGCTTCAGTGGTGTGATTATATTAATTTTTCGTTCATGCAAATTAAGTAATCGATGCCTGCTCCTTTTCCTGTGGACCCACAGACAGACTTGTAGTGTGTGAACAAATAAAAAGCTTTGGAAAATACTCACTTAGTGATTCTGATAATTTTCTTTGCTTTTCAAAATCAAGGCAGGAGCATAGTTGAGCTCTCTGACCTGGATTAGGATATTCTTTCCAAATCTAAATTCCCTTCTACATCAGATATAGAGGAGTCCTGTTACTAAGGCCTGGTTTTAATTTTCTTTCTCGAGCCTGAGTTACAAAAACCTCTGTGCCTTCTTAGTCATCTACTTTGTCTTACATATTTTAAAACAATCTTTAGGTACCTCAGTTTTTAAAATGTGCCTTATTTGAATAACTGGATTTGACTCTTAGTTGAGGTAAATGCAGTCAGAAGTGAATATGCTTGTGTATAATTAATTAACTGCCCATTAGCAGGTAAGGAGAGATAGTGTATATATTTATATGTATTATATTATTATATTGAGGTATAAAGGGTAATCTTGATTTTTTAAGTTATGAAAGCAGCATTAAAGAAGCAAAACAAAAGAAAATTTCTTCCATTTAACTTAATTTAAGCAATTTAATTTTTATTTATTTAAAGCGATCTTTCACTTGTATTCTCAAGAAATGTGGATTTTTCTTTATGTCCATGATGTAAATGAATTACCCAGTTATATGAGGGTATTGTTTGTAACAGGCCAAATTGCCTTCATTTACTTTGACCATTGACCCCCAACATCCTTAGAATATGGTATCATTTTAGAAAGTAGGGGATAAAAAGGGCATCTGTGCTAATAGCAACTGTGATGGGAGATTGCCTAGTCTACCAAAAATTATTGCTATTTCATTGCCCTTCCACCCAAGTCCAGTTCAGGAAATATTGAGTAGTATTCATCTGTATTTGAGTACTCAGTGGTTTGGTTCAGCCTCAAGTTAGAACACTGACTATTGTGGAGGAAGTTAATCTTAGTGCAGGGTATGATGAGTAGCCTGATAAGAAGAAATATCAAGTGTTGGTGGGAAAGGAGATAAAGGATAAGTCATCCCTAGTGGGCAGAGCTCAGAATATATTGATTTCAGTTAACATTTTGGAAACATCCTCCTCTTCTCATCCTCCTGAATGTTGACTTGAAAACTTTTAGCTTGGAAGATATTTCTTTCAAGAGAAATTATGAACATGATACAACTAACGTTTTTTAATTAAAAAAATACTTATGGCTTTTTGTACATTTTTACTCATGATACTAGCAAGCAAGAGACATGAAATTCAAGGTCTATTTCTTTTGTTCTCTATTCTTCTGGGTCACTTCATTGTTCACTCACATTCTATGAATTCACATTGTGTTGATTTCCAAAACTAAAAGAAAGGAAAAAGCAGGGGCCAGATATAAGGAAATATGGGAATAGAGGGGGTGGTGAGAAGGAAAGTTGAAAAATCCAGGTGAAGAGTATTAATCCAATATTTACACAGTAATAAGGGGGATTTTTTTTTAGTGTGCTTACTAAATTTTCTGTGGTAGCAATTTCTGAAAAGATCTGAAATTATTTGAAAAATGATAGCATAGGTTAAATAAATATTAAGATTTCTAAGGAGACAATTTTGAAAAACAGCATAGTTTTGGTATAACTGCTGACATGCTTATTTGGAAAAGAATTAGTCTTGCTACAGGTTGTATTAAATGGTTTAAAATAGCTGATGAGTGGAACAGCTGTTGATTGCATTTCATGATTACATGATGAGGTACAGAATTCTTGGTCCAGTTTTCAAGATCGAGCTGAGTTTTCTATGCCTTTGATTTCAGTCAAACACTTTGGAACTTGCTGAGGTATCAGAGTTAACAATGTTGAAAGATCAAAGGATAACTAGTAAAAATAAAAGTTCATGCATTTTAAAGTCAGGTATTAGATATTCTATAGCATCTGAAAGAAAATTGAAGCTTCTAGTGTTTATGAAAAGGCAACTCAAAAAAACCCCCACAAACTAGACCTTACTGCTTCTTAGATAGTAATTATACAACAACAATGTAGCTTGTTGGAAAATGAAAAGGAGAAAAGCTAGCTGAATGGACCCAGGTCAGTATCTTTTACCTGTGATGTAATCCTTCCATAGGTAGAACATGGCTTAAATTGGGTGGAAATAGACTGGGGACACTATTTGTAGCTATACTTTCAGAACCTTATGGTTATATTATTATGTAAATTATATTATCCTTTGAAGGTACTTTCCTTTATCCTGGTAATAATAGGTCCTGGTTTCTTTATTATTAAAAAATTGCAAAGATTAACAAAAACAAGAAAGATAAATCATACGTCAAGTTCAGCCAGCTATAGCCAGGAATATTTTGTAAATAATTAGTTGAAATAAACTGCTCAAGAAGCTAAAAGCTTGAATTTTTGCATTTTTTTTTAAGGAAGGGTTTGGGTTGGAGCCATCTGAAAATGATAGATTAGTTTGAAATTCTCATAATACCCATCAAGATTAAAGGTGTAAATTATTGAAAACTTTCATTTTCACAGGATGTCTTATTTCTTTAATGGCTTCACCATGGATTTTGTTGATTGTTTTAATCTTTTATCCTTTGTATTCTCTTTTAAATTCTGTCTACATATTAAAAATTGTTATTAAAAGGTGAGAATCAATTTTCTATATTAAAATTACTTTATAGGCAATTTACAGGAATTTTTATTTCTGGAAGCAAGTATACATGTAATATAATGTATAAAACTTTTAAATAAGTTTTTCTTCCTCATGGGAAATATTAATAGTTTTATACTTTTCAGATTTCACACAATCTTAACAGGTGTTTCCTTCAAATTCTTCCTTTTTTAAGTACTCAAGTGTATTCATGGACTGCTACCCACTGTTTTAGATGTAATCACTTTTACAATTACACATTTATCCTTCAGTCATAAAAAGAATAATTCCTTTTACTGCTGAAGCTCACCAAGTGTTCTTTTTCCCCATCATCAGATACTTTTGAAGTGGTCATTTATCAAAATAGCCTTAAGTACTTTTTAAATTCATTATATTTATTTTTTTTTATTCATTGAGTAAATATTTTGGAATGTCTTCTATTTGTGCCTTTCTGTGGAAAAGGTAAGAATCTTTTCACATCTTACATTTTTCTTTAGTTTGTCATGGTAGTATGAGAATTACAGAGCATACAAATCTGTAAATTTCACGGCTGCATTAGATAACACAGGCTTAATGTATAAACTCAGGTTTGCAGACCTTGCTTTCAGGGTCTCTGTTGTGCTTGCTGTGAGTGAGTTGGTTGACTGATAGAACTCTCACTGAAGGACAGAATTAAACCTGATGTTAGGTTATGATGGCAGGGTACAGATTAAACATTCTCAAAAGATTAATTCCCATTGATGTTCTGTTTTTTTAAGTATATTTTATTGATTATGATATTACAGTTGTCCCATTTTTCTCCCCTTTATCCCCCTCTGCACAGTACCCCCATTCCCTTCACCACCCCTTTTAGTTCATGTCCATGGATCATACATGTAAGTTCTCTGGCTTCTCCATTTCCTATACTATTCTTAACCTCCCCCTGTCTATTTTCTACCTACCAATTATGCTTCTTATTCTGTGTACATTTTCCCCTTTTCTCCCCCATCCCCACTGAAATCCCTCCATGAGATCTCCATTTCTGTGATTCTGTTCTTGTTCTAGTTCTTTGATTAGTTTGTTTTTTTTTAGGTTCAGTTGTTGATAGTTGTGAGTTTGCTGTCATTTTACTATTCATAGTTTTGGTCATCTTATTTTTCTTAGGTAAATCCCTTCAACATTTCGTATAATAAGGGCTTGGTGCTGATGAACTCCTTTAACCTTATCTGGGAAGCACCTTATCTGCCCTTCCATTCTAAATGATAGCTTTGCTGGATTAAGTAATCTTGGCTTTTCATGACTTTGAATACTTCATTCCAGCCCCTTCTTGCTTATAAGGTTTCTTTTGAGAAATCAACTGATAGCTTCTAGGAACTCCTTTGTGTAACTGTCTCCTTTTCTCTTGCTGCTTCTAGGATTCTCTCCTTCATTTTCATCTTGGGTAATGTAATTATGATGTGCCTTGGGTCCAACTTCTTTGGGACTCTCTGAACTTCCTCGACTTCTTGGAAGTCTCTTTCCTTCTCCATATTGGGGAATTTCTCCATTATATTTTCAAATAAGTTTTCAATTTTTTGGTTTTCCTCTTCTCTTTCTGGTACCCATATGATTCAGATGTTGGAATGTTTAAAGTTGTCCCAGAGGTTCCTAAGCCTCTCCTCATTTTTTTTTTTTTGAATTCTCGTTTCTTAATTCTTTTCTGGTTGAATGTTTATTTCTTCCTTCTGTTTCAAATTGTTGATTTGAGTCCCAGTTTCTCTCCCTTCACTGTTGGTTCCCTGTTTATTTTTCTTTATTTCACTTTGTATAGCCTTCACTTCTTCCTTTATTTTGTGGCCATACGCAATCATTTTTGTGAGCATCCTAATTACCAGTGTTTTGAACTGTGCATCTGATAGGTTGGCTATCTCCTTGTTGCGTAGTTATTTTCTGAAGCTTTGATCTGTTCTTTCATTTGGGCCATATTTCTTTGCCTTGGTGCACTTGTTATGTTGTAAGGGGTGGGGCAACACCCCTTAGGCATCCCCCAGGGTGAGGCAACCCACTTCCCTGTGTTGTGGCCCTGTATGTAGGGGAGGGGCCAGAGAGGGAACAGTGCTGCTTGCTTGGCTCTTGTCCAGCTTTCAGTTACTTCCCCTGCTACCCACAAGCAAATTGCAGCTTTTGTGATTCTGTCCTGATGCTGACTCCTGGGTGGGTGTGCTTAAGTATGTCTAGGAATCCATGGGCCTCTCCACTGGACTCTCCTGTGAAACTGGCAGTTTTTGCTGCTCCTGCCACCCCCACAGATTTTTATAGCCAGAGATTTTGAGGTTCTGTCATCCCAGTGCTGGAACCCTGGGAAGCTCTGTCTATCTCAATCCCCAGTTGTTCCTCTTGGCTTATCATGCAAATGTGGGACTGCCAGGTCCGTCTGCCATCTACCTTGCTGTGCATCCTCTCTACCCTGGCTACCTGTCTCCACCTCTTCTACCAGGCTGGATGGATGTTTCTTCTTTGACTTCTTGGTTGTCAGACTTCCATGCATTTAAATTTTCTGGCACTTCTGATGGATTTTGTCTTTAAATTGGTTGTTGTCCTTCTTTTGGTTGTGCGAGGAAGCAAATGTATGTACCTATGCCTCTATCTTGGCCAGAAGCTTTTTTTTTAATCAAGTGTTATCAACTAGAATAAAAAGATGGTAGGCTATATATATCAGGGGTGTCAAAGTCATTTTCACTAGGGGCCACATCAGCTTTGTGGTTGCCTTCAAAGGACGGAATGTAATTTTAGGACTGTATAAATGTTACTACTCCTTAACAGTTAAGCAAGAGCTGAGCACTACCACCAGGTAGAAACAAGGTGCCGGGCAGGATAAAACGAGGTGGAGGGCCAGATTCAGCCCTTGGACCTTGTGTTTGCCACCTGTGCTATATATTGTCAAGTATATTTTAGAGTACTGTGTGCTTTAAAAAGGTAAAAATTTCAGTCTCAACGAAGAATCAAATTTCTAATTGAATCTGTACTATATTTTTATTTGTGTATTAAATTTATTGGGGTGACATTTGTTAATAGGATCACATAGTTTTCAAGTGTACATTTCTGTGATATGTGATCTGTATATTGCATTGTGTATCTACCACCCATAATAAAAATACCTCTTTCCTATTTGCTGTATTTTTAGCTCTGTGTGGGGACCTTCAAGGATATTATGATACGGTTTTTGCCTTTTAGGAAATTATGGTTCATTTTGAAGAGACAATATTAATAGCTATGAATGAATTTAAATTTAGAAGATACGAGGTCTATGAAAGTGGTAAAAATGAAAGATAAGTATTTCAAGCTGTTAATCATGTGGTTTTGACTTGAGCTTAAACATCAAAGGACATGATGTAAGATTGGTGCTATTTATTTTAGATAACTGCAGCTTGAGTTACTTATGTGGGACTATTTTGTAAATCTCATGCTAGTCCTAGAATTTTAGATTCCTGAGAGAGTAGTATTGGGTTAAAATTACTTTCTTAAAGACTCTTGTAAGAATGTTTTATAAAAAGGGATGTTTATTTCAAAATAGTTTAATATTTTATTAAAAAAAATTAAGTTTTATTCTTCCGTGTGTGTGCATACATGTATCTATTCTTTACTTCTCTACTTTTGCTTATGCTATACGTTTCTCTCAGAGCTTGGCTTCAGAACCCTCTCAGACCTCATATCCATCTCAGCATGCCTGTGACAACTATGACATATGTCATTTCATCTATGAACATGACCTTCTGTCTTCTCTTTTTTTTTGTAAGATTTTGTTTATCATGCCAGTCACCTTTGGTTACTTACTCATGTGACTCTCTTCTCAAATTGATGCTTTACTTGAGGATAGATATTATTTGTATATGTATTTGTGATGTCTAGCATAAGGCTGCGTACAGAGTAGATAGTTGTTGAATAAGTGATTGAATTACCTAAATTCTCAGGACTCACAACTAAAGGTTGGTTTTGACATTTGGGGAGAATTAGGCTATGGCATGATCATTACCTAGATTTATGTAGGTTTAGAGCTACAAGTCCTTATATTTCTGTATTTTCAGTACTAAACAAATTTGGGGTTAGTAGTGATTCATCTAACAACATGAACTTATAAAAGTCATTTGATAAGACTACATTCATCAGTTTACTGAAATAATAGACTTTGAATAGTAGATTTTTTAAACAAAGTTTACTTTTATGTGTTTAGTAATTCTAAGTTTAGATGAAATTTATTAATTAATTCATTTAGGCACTCAGGCTTTGGAGATATAGTGGTGAACAAGACAAAAGTTCATGGAGCTTATTAAAAAATAAAAATAAAAAGGGTAAAGGATGAATATGCTGAATAATTAAAAATATAAACTTTTTTGGTTGATATAGCTAGATCAGTTAATTTAGATGGCCACATTTTATATGTCTAATTTAGTTAAAATGTTGTAAAACAAGGTTTAAATCTTTGTTTTAAATAATATAAGTAATTTATGATAATAATTTTATTGTTCTCATTGACCCTTTTAACAGAAAAAATTATAAGTAAATTTGAAATTTTTGTTGATTTTGATTATTACTTACAACACAGATGTTGAATTGGAGATGATTGAGTTGGACATGGCTCACCTTGTAATGACTTAATAATATCTGCTTCATTTACATTTATTTCTTTATCTTTAAGTATTTTTTATTGATTATGCTATTACAGTTTTCCCAATTTTCCCCCCTTTACCCCCTCTCAAACCTCCAGCATTCCCCTTCCCTTAGTTCATGTCCATGGGTTGTACATATAAGTTCCTTGAGTCCTCTGTTTCCTATACCATTTTTTTATCTCTCCCCATCTCTTTTGTGCCTACTGATTATGCTTTTTCTCTGTACCTTTCCCCCCATTTCTCCCTTTCCCCCACCACTGAAATCCCTCCAGGTAATGTCCATTTCTCTGATTCTGTTCCTGTTTTAGTTGCTTGCTTAGTTTTTGTTTTCATGGTTTTTCTTTTCTTTGAGGTTCATTTGTTGATAGTTGTGAGTTTGTTGTTATTTTACTGTTCATATTTTTTATCTTTTTCTCAGATAAGTCCCTTTAACATTTCATATAATGAGAGCTTGGTGATGAACTCCTTTAACTTGACCTTATCTGGGAAGCACTTTATCTTCCCTTCCGTTCTAAATGAAAGCTTTGCTAGATAGAGTAATCTTGGATGTAGGTTCTTGCCTGTCATGACTTCAAATACTTCTTTCTAGCTCCTTCTTGCCTGCAAAGTTTCTTTTGAGAAATCAGCTGATAACCTTATGGGCACTCCTTTTTAGGTAACTCTCTCCCTTCCTCTGGCTTCTTTTAGGATTCTCTCTTCGTCTTTAATCTTGGGTAACTTAATGATGATGTGCTTTGGTGTGTTCCTCTTTGGTTCCAGCTTCTTTGGGACTTGCTGGGTTTCCTGGACTTCGTAGAAGTCTATTTCCTTCCCCATATTGGGGAAGTTTTCCTTCATTATTTGTTCAAATAAGTTTTCAATTTCTTGCTGCTGTTGTTTTCCTTCTGGCACCCCTATAATTTGGATATTGGAATGTTTCAGGTTGTCCCAGAGATTTGTAAGACTCTGTACACTTTTTTGAATTCTTGTTTCTTCGTTCTCTTCAGGTTGGATGTTTATTTTTCCCTTTTGTTTTAAATCGTTGCTTTGAGTCCTGGTGTTCCTTTCTGTCACTGTTGGTTACCTGAATATTTTGCTTTATTTCCTGTTGGGTACCTTTCATTTGTTTTTTTCATTTTTCAACCAAGCTCAATCAGATCTGTGAGCATTTTGATTACTAGGATTTTAAATTCTCCATCAGATAGGTTGGCTATCTCCTTATCACTTAGTTCTCTTTCTGAGGTTTTGCTCCGTTCTTTAATTTGGGCCATATTTCTTGGCACACCTGATAAGTTGTAAGAGGGTGGGGCCTTAGGTATTCACCTTGGCAAGGTGACCCTCTTTGTTGTGCTGGGGCACTGCCTGTGGGGGAGGGGCCAGTGAGGGAATAATGCAACTCGCCTGGTCGTCACTAGCGCACTTTCCAATGGACTCTTGTGTGATAGTGGGAGTTTCTCCCACTGGCAACCACCATAGTCCACAGTCAGCTCTGTCTCAGTTTCCCCTTAAGTCAGCCTTGCCTGTGCAGCCTGCTGCCTGAATGCAGCCAGGTCCTGGTCCACTGCCTCGCCTCTGTTTAGCTGAGCTGGACTGTGCATTCCGTCCCCTTACTGGTCTGGTTGTTCTGGTTGATTTTTTCTTTAATTCCTTGGTGGTTGGAGTTCATGCCAGTTTGATTTTTCTGGCACTTCTGGTTGTTTATTGATTTTAGATTGGTGGTTATCCTCCTTTTGGTTGTGCAAGGAAGTGAAGGGTTTCTACCTATGCCTCTATCTTGGCTGGAACTCTTGCTTCATTTACCTTTTTAAATGAAAATGGCCACATGATTCTTTTCCATGTATATTTGCACAATTGACCTCCATAAATATTAAAACATTATTACTTTAAACAGTATTTTATTGCATTTTCAAAGCCAACAACTTTATATCTACACCTTGATTTTGTAGAATATACTTTAATGTTTTAAGGAAGAAGAATGCATTCTCTGTAGAAAAAAAGATGAAATAGAATCCTCTTGACTATTGATTTGAATTGATTAATTCAAAAAATTCTATGAGGGATAAACAGTTGCTTATCTAATCTGAAAAATAACCACTAATTGAAAAGTCATTTATATTCTCTTCATATAACACATTACCTGATTTTCTTGTAGAAGATAGGAATTTTGAATTATCTTTGGGGTAAGCTTTTGGGGCAGGTAGTAAATATGTCATAGGTGTTAGTCTGGGATTAAACAATTGAGTTATTGTATAAAGTGACTGTAGAGCACGGGTGTCCAACCTGTGGCCCAGGATGGCTATGAATGTGGCTTACAAAAAATTGTAAATTTACTGAAAACATTATCAGATTTTTTTTTGTTTTCATTAGTGTTTGTGAATTTAATGTGTAGCCCAAGACAACTCTTCTTCCAGTGTGGCTCAGAGACACCAAGAAATTGGACACCCCTGTAGAGTGACTATAGGGTATGAAGGACAGATGACATATTTCAAAGCTTAGTCAAAACATTGTTTTCAATGCAAGGTTATTATTATTAGAAATAGTAGCAGCATTGAGAATATGGAGAATTTTTTTTATTTGTTGAATTTAGAGGAAGCGGGGAGAGGGAGAGAGAGAGAAATCAATTTATCAATTTGTTGTTCAGCTTACTTTATTGCATTCATTAGTTGCTTCTTGTATGTGTCCTGACCAGGGACTGAACCCATAACCTTGGTGTGTGTGGATGATGCTGTAACGGAGCTACCTGACCAGGGCCAAGAATATGGGAAATTCTTGTTTCAGAATCCTTGATTAAATATTTTCTGTGGATGTTAATATTAATTCAGCCCTCTCCTGTTAATTCTATCTCCTCTAGTCACTCTGGCTGCTACTGCTGTCTGTAGTCCAGTATAAGCTTTTCTTGGCAAAAGAGAGATTTTATAAGCATTCAACAGAGGAGGTAAAGGCTTGAGCCTTATTGTGATTCCCTCCTTCCCTCTCTGACTGTCTCTCTTCCTGATTCATAGTAGATTGCAATTAGTGAGAGCTATAGTGGGAAAGCAGATAATTATATAAACTTTACTTTCCCCAAATATAAAAATATTACTCCACAGTTCGTTAGCTTCAAACATGGAGATTGGACTTGTTTTAGAATCCAGAATTTCTTGAATTTTAAAAATGATATGCACTGGATAATGTATAACATTTCTTAGAGGGTTCTATGGCGGAACCCCTATAATCAAATACATCCATTTTTCTGAATTGAAACATATTAACATGACTTCTGGTCAAGATGGCAGCATAGGCAGACATGGCTCTCCTCCTCCTACAACCACATCAAAATTTTTCTAAAATACAGAACAGCTATCATTCAGAACCATCAGAAATTGAGTTGAATGGAAGTCTGACAACTACGGAGTTAAAGGAACCACATCCATCCAGAATGGTAGGAGGAGCACAGATGCAGAACAGGCTGGTCGCACATCCACATTGGTGGATAAAAATTTGGGAGGGATATCTCAGGAGAGAGGAGTACCAGCCCCACACTAGGCCCCCCAGCACCAGGAAGATAAGTCCCTACAACTCCTGGCTGCAAAAACCAGCAAGGATTGAGTAGGTGAAAGAATCTTCTGAAGTCCCAAGCAGTTATTCTTGAAGAACTCATACAGTGACTCACCTGAGACTTACTCTATCTGAGCTCCAGCAGTGGGGTAACAGCATGAAAGGCACCAGTGGAATACAGGGAGGAAATAAAGTGTGTGGCATCAAGGTGAACAGAGGCCATTGTCCGTATTCTGAACCCTCCCCCACAGAGCCGGCAAGCTAGTGCCATATCTGAGACTCCATCAACCTGGCTAGCACTGTGTGTGCCACCCTGAAGATTCCCTGAGACTCTGCCCCATCCAGCTTGTGGGCCCACCCAAACTGTTTTTCCATATGAATGGCTGGTCTTGACTCAGGCTTCACAAGTTCCTAAATCCTCTCAAACAAGCAACAGCTGGCTTCAATGAGCCTCAGGCCCAGCACTAGCAGCAGTTAACCTGGAGTCACAGCTTGACTTCCCTTGGGAATCTCCAAGCCCAGCACAAGAAGCAGCAATCTCACATTGCTTTATAGCTCAGACAGGATGGACCTGGGCAAAAGTGAGGTGGAGGCTGACCTTGGCCTGTACCACCCAGAAACCCCAGGGTCAGTGCACCCTGTGGATACCTACAGATCATGTCAGAGCACCAATATCCCTGCCGAGCTTGTACTCCATGGAGGGCAGAGGGTAGAGGTCAATGGTCACAGCCATTTCTTGCAGCTTACTGGCTGGGGAAGATCCCTCCCATTGATCTGCCAATAGCAGTCATTGCTCAGCTGTAGGAGGAGGGTGTACTCAGCCTACATGAAGGGGATACCTCGAGTCCCCAGCCTGGGTGATAGAGGAGGCTGTACCACTGGACTCTACAGGACATCTACTACATTAGGCCACGATACGAGATAGGGAGTGATAGCTGCTCTACCTGATACATAGAAACAAACACAGGGAGGCTCCCAAAATAAGGAGACAAAGAAACTTGGCCCAAATGAAAGAACAGATCAAAACTCCAGGAAAAGAGCTAAACAAAATGGAGATAAGCAATTTATCAGATGCAGAGTTCCAAACTCTGGTTATAAGGATGCTCAGGAAACTTAGTGAGGACCCCAACAGCATAAAATAGATCCAGTCAGGAACAAAGTATACACTAATTGAAATGAAGAACAATTGATAGGGAAACAGCAGTGGAGTGGATGAAGTCAAGAATCAAATCAGTGATTTGGAACATAAGCAAATAACCCAATCAGAACATGAAGAGAAAAGAATCCAAAAAATGAGGAAAATACAAGCAGCTTCTGGGACAACTTCAAGCTGTATAACATTTGCATCATAGGGGTGCCAGAAGGAGGATAAAAAGAGCAGGAAATTGGAAATCTATTTGAAAAAATAATGAAAGAAAACTTCCCTAATTTGGTGGAGGAAGTAGACATGTGACTCGAGGAAGCACAGAGAGTCCCAAACATGATGTGTGCAAAGAGGCCCACTCCAAGACACATCCTAAGTAAAATGCCAAATGTTAAAGATGAAGAGAGAATCTCAAAAGCAGCAAGAGAAAAGAAGTTAGTTACTTAAAGAGGAGTACCCATAAGACTGTCAGCTGATTTCTGAAAAGAAACTTTGCAGGCTAGAAGGGATTGGCAAGAAATATTAGCAAAATATTCATGAAAAGTGGGGACCTAAAGCCAAGATTGCTTTACCCAGCAAAGATATTATTAGAATTGAAGGGCAGATAAAGAGTGTCCCAGACAAGAAAAGCTAAAGGAGTTTATCATCAACAAATCATTATTATATGAAGTGTTAAAGGGACTTATTTAAGAAAAGAAGATCAAAACTATGAACAATAAAATGGCAATAACTACATATTTATCAACAACTGGATCTAAAAAACAAACTAAGTAAACAAGAAGTACAGAGGTAGAATCATGGATATGGAGAAGGTTTTGATGGTTGCCATATGGGAGGAGCATGTGGGGGAATAGGTGAAGAGGTGAGAGAATTAAGAAATGCAAATAGTCACAGAATAGCCATGGGGATGTAAGGTACAGTACAGTAAGTGGAGTAGCCAAAGAACTTATATGCATGACCCATGGACATGAACAATGGGTGGGGGATTGCCTGAGGGAGTGGGAGGTGCTGGATGGAGGGTCAAAGGGGGAAAATCAGGATAACTATAATAGCATAATCAATAAAATATAATTAAAAAAGAAATATGTTAACATATACGTTGAGTGGGTTAGATGAGGACTATAATTATCCTCATTTCAGTTCAGCTCAGGTTTTAACACTAAATAAGTTGTGATAAAAGTTCAGTTTTCAGAATTTTTTGGGTTATAGAATTTTTGAGTAAGGAATTATGAATCTCTTCTTCTTTGTTTTAATATTTCCAAGGATCTGTAGAACTTGTTCCTGTGAAGCAAGGAAGATACACTGTTCTTTCCTTTTGATCTTTATGTACCATATGTATGTTTGGTTGAGATTATGATATGTATGCATGTATACATATATATGAACACTTTACACAAATACATGCATACATATGTGTGTATATATAAGTTTAGGGAAATGTGTATATTTGTGTGTGTGTGTGTGAGAGAGAGAGAGCACGCACGCGTGAGAGAGAGGTGTGGATGTGGTGGGGAGTGGTGAACTGGGTGCAGTTAGTTCTGTTTCATCTTTGTACTAGCTGTGGTTTGGTTACTAACATGGTGTGACATAAAACCTTAATTTCAGTTACACAGCTTTGTTAGCACTTAAGCTCATCAACTAACATATTTTCTTGACAAAGATAAAACCTAGAAATTCCATATAAAATTACAATTAGAACATTCTGTGTGTCATACAAAATAACAGAAAAAATTTAAAAAGCCACTACAGAATATGGCTTAAACGAGTGTTTCACGAATCTTAAAGGAATGTAAAATGTTTTTGGTGGTGTATAGGCACCCGAAGGGGCTATTTCACTTTGTCTGTTTAATAATTAGTGTATGGACTGTGGTTCAAGACAGGAAATGAAGAATACCTGAGCCAATTTGGAGTGGTAACAGGAATTTTGGTAAGCAAAAACTAATGATTCCAGTTGGAAATAGGCCAGAGCATTGGGGATTAACACCCTCCCCTTATGAAAAATCCCATGAGATCTCAGATGACCTCAAGAGGGTTTGAAAAATATTTAGACTTCAATATTACTTAACTGTTTAAGTGCCAGTAAATGTGGTGGAAATTGCCATTTTTTTGCGCTCAGTTGCAGCAACTGTATGACAGGTCCAGAATCATTCAGATGAAATGAACTCTTGGGTTGGAATGCTGTATTTCCTTTTTAAATATCACAATCTTCAATATTTCTTAGTATCTCAGTATTTCATTCCCACATCTCTACAAAAGTAACTGTAAGAAAGTATACTTTCATACACTTCCAACACTTCTGTGATGCTTTTTCTCCAACCTCTGTGTTGTTTGCTGACAACAGCAAGTGTGTGTACTTTGTGAGGTCAATAAATGCTGATTCCTGCAAGAAGAAAGCTCTTAGGAAGTGAGCTTAGACTTTGTGAAGAGGAAGCACAAAGAATGAGGCAGTTGAATGAAGAATATTGAAAATGATTATTTAAAAGGGAGTCAGAAGCCAAATTAATAATACTTCCCCTCAGTCTACTGATTTTCATATATATATATATTTATATATGATGGTTTATTTTGACTTAACCTGGTTAGTTTATCTAGACACATGGTTAGTAGCAAATTGGCATTATCAAATTCTCCTTTTTTTCATCCCCAAAAAACTAAGTAAGTATGCGTGTAACTGTAGTTCTTGTCTCCATAAATAATGTACTAATAAACTGGAGCTGTATAATTTAAGATTTTAAAATAGATGGCATTTAGTGAAGAAAAGTCTGTCATACCTTTACTCATGGTCCTTACTTAATTAAAACTATTTCTTTTATTAATCCTTTATGGACACCAGGGTATATGAATTCTCTTATGACCTGTTTGATTCTGAATAATTATAATTCTTTTTAAATGAGCTCAGTGACTAAAAAGTTGTTTGCTGCAATGTTTTGTAAATGATGGACTTTAGGTGTTAAATGTGGTAAAACCAACAGGACCAGCTGTGAGGCTGAGGGAATTTTGGTTATGAAATTTTTATTTTTTATTAAACAGTATGTTTTGAAGAATGGGTGAAAAGGGAGAACATTTTGAAATTATGCCCAACATTTTTCAATCTTTTGTCAGCCTTTGTGATGCTATAAATGACTGCAATTTATATGACTTACATAACTGTTGAATTTTCCACATGGCTTAAATTCTTTACAGAAACAGTTTTAAAAACACACAGCATGAGAACAGGACCATATTTATTTTATAGGACTTGAAAACTAGTGATCTATGTTCTAAAAAGATGAAAGTGGTTTTATTCAAAATTATAAACAAATTGCCTTATATTACTGGTTGCATTTCAGTTTTTTCTGTGAATTATTAACATTGACTAAAATTCACTGCATATGTTGACAGAATCAGAGAATAAACTTGAGCTCTGTTGCTAAATAAAATTTAAGTGCTACATTTTAAAATAAAACTTTACCCTTACAGACTGTTATGTATGATCTGTGTTTCCATGAGGAAATGTTGATTAAGTAGTTTCCATTTTGGTATTACAGTATGTCCTGTTATAAGTTGCTGACTGTGGAAAAATCTTTTAAGTCAAAAGAGCAGCTCAGCTTAAACCCCTAGTATTTATTATGGCAGAAACCAGAAATAGAAGTCTACCAGCAATTTTATAATCTATTGAATTCCTGCATATCTTTTGTAGTAAATTAGTTTTAAACATTTTTAAAAGAGGCTGTTGACCATAGAACTGAGTTACTTTGTATATTCTTATATATAAAGTGTCTTTTTTTACTTTATTAAATATATGTATGCAGTTTTTAAAAAGGAGGCCATAGCCTAGCATGACAGAGTCTTCATTTAGTGTACCTGTAAGAGATGCTGTTAATCTATAATATATGCTAATTAAATATAATTTTGACAAGATTTGTTTGTATATAATAGGATAGACATTTCAGATAAACAAAGTCTTCAAAATCTGTTTTCTATTAAATAATTAGCTCCCTTTTGGATCTTTGGACTTTTTGAGTAATTTTTTACTATCCTGGATAACAGAATCTGGATTTGTAATATTAGTCAAATAATTAAGATAAATTTTTGACGATAAGGCCAATTTCTGAATTTTGATGTCTACCTGCAAAGTACAGTAATTCAACATTAAGTGAGATGAAGTCTTTGCCTTTAAGTTGTTTCGAATAAGGCTGTGGAGTATGGTTTTTGTCCTCTGAATAAATGTTTTACTTTTTCTTTCTCAGTGCTTGCTTCTATTATCAAGAGAACAGGGAGGGTAGGAAAACTCTTAATAGCTGCTATTTTATACAAAGTTAAGGCTCTAATCAGTGTTAATTAGCTATAGAGTCTTTATTATGTTACAGTAGTTTTGGTACATGACATGATCAATAGTTTCTACTTTTAAAAAGTTGGCATTTTAACATTTTAGTGATGTTAAAATTTTTACCAGTTTACAGTGTGCTTGCTATAAAGGGAACTGAAATATGAGTGACACTTGGAAAGAAAAGCTGTTTTGTGTAGTCTGATATGTGGTATTCTAATTTAAATTTGTGGTTTGGAAGAATTAAATTTGGACTTTAACATCATTCAGAAGTAAGACTTATGTGCATTTTCAATATAAACCCAAGAAATAAACCATGAACCAAAGATTGGTTTTTGTTTCAGAATGCAGAGAAGATGTGACTTTTGAAATGCCTTCCAACTATTCAAAGTAAACCTCTCATTTATCTACTTAGAGTTGAATTGGCCCTAATGGTATATCATATATCATGTATATTTGTATATTGTCTTAATGTTTGCAGTTAACTATGCTTCAAAACAACAGGTAAAGCATATAAGCAATAATTATTGAACAAGAAAATTAAAATACTACTTATGAAAACAATCACGATTGTTTCATTGTTTGTTCCTTAATGTTAGCAGAACACCTGTCTGATTTTTTAATATTGTAGCAACGTTTAATTTTCTATCAATAAAAAACATATTTTTGTTTGAACTGTTTAATGACTATTAACATGAAATTGCAGTGCACAGTATGACTTTAAATGTTAATCTGTGGTTATATGTAGGGCATATGGAGTATGCATAGAATATATTCAGGGTTTTAGTCACATTTTTTACTATGTTTTGAAAGAAACATTGAAGCTAACATGAATATAGTAGACAATTAATAATTGAATTAAACTTCAGATTATATGAAGTATCTAGTAGTGCACCTAAAATTAATTCCAGGTAGTGACCTTGACCGAATCAAGATCAACAACTCTGACTTCTGATGAAACAGAGGGCCTTCTCTTTTTTATGTGTGGTGAAAGATGTAAATATACTATTTTAATTCTTAACAGTTTGATTTACAGATAATGGTAAATACAAAAGTGTTATTGAACCTGTATGTAAGCATACAACTACAATTCAATTCACAAAAATATTTTTGTCTGTATTTTCTTGTATATTTGTACTGTAATATTTCAATACAATAATGATATGCTCACTTAAGAAGATTTGGAAAGTACAGGAAAAAAGGTGAAAATGACTTTTACCAAGATAAGTTAACTATATATTTTCCGTGTGTGTATTATATATTACGCATGTTTATACCAGCATTTAGATTGGAATTATTCCACTTCTGTATATTAGATTTTAATATTAAATAAAGGTTATTTTTATGAACATATTTACATACTGAGGTAGAATTTATAGGGAAGCATAGTTTTTGCTTTAGAGGAAAAAGTCAGCAAACTTTTTCTCAAAGAGACAGATAATAAAATATTTTTGGCTTTGCAGGCCAAGGGGCAAAATTCAGAATTAAACATAGGTTCTCATAACCATTGAAACTATAACCATTCAAAAAATTTAAAAATCATTCAGTCTGCAGGACTTAAGAAAACAGACAATTGGCTGGATTTTACCCATCAGCTGTAGCTTGCTATCCTCTGCTTGAGCACATTATTTGCTTGTATTTTTTAAAATATTTCACAATGGGTGTGTGTGCATATGTGTGTTTAAATCTTTTTTTTTTTTTAAAACAAGTCTTGATATTACTACCTCACAGGCACTGAACCAGCCTGTGTGTTAAAACACAAAGACCCAGATTGCAGTTCCAGTTTTACTGTTGCAGGAATCAGTTTGCTGGCTCCTAGAGGGAGGGCTGACCTTGACTTACTAAAATAAGGTAATGGCTGTCTCCCCAGTAGAAGAGTAAATGAGCTTAGAAGTGAACATAATTCAGTCTTTATAGGAAACAGGGAAAGTGTTGTACTTGGGTCTGATGCCCAGGAGATAAAGATACTGTGTAGGAGGTGTTAGGCCCACCTAAAAGTGTTACTTAGCCTTGAAATGTCAGGGCCACCCAAAGAAATCTAGTATTCTTTGACCTGGCTGTATTCCCTTGTTAGTATCAATTTTTCTAACTTCAGAGATGGAACTAAATAATGAAGTTTATTATTATATATGGATATAAAAGAGTAAAGTTAGAAAACATAGAAAAAAGTAGCTAAAATATATCAGATGTACTTTCTTCTTGTTTTGGGATTAAAAATTGGTGTCTTAAAATGTATTCAGTAGGAAAAAATTGTTGTAGCTTTGGTATTGCAGTGATACTGTTTATTGTTGAGTATAATTTTTGTGCATGTGTATAATAATTTACAGTTTCCATTTTCAGATCATGTGCAAAGTTTTTCCAGTTAATTCTTGTTTGTTTGTTGTTCTTTATGATGTCTTCAGTGAAAGAAAATGTGTTTGGAGAAGAACAGTAGATTTAAAACAAGATTTCATGTTGTTATTTCAAGCTGTATCCCTAACAATATGATACAAAAGCCGAAATGGGAGGCAAATAAAGATGGCGGTTTAGGTAAACACAGCTTGCCTCCTTGCACAACCACATAAAAATTACAGCTAAACTATAGAACAAGCATTATTCAAAATTGTCAGAAATCGAGCTGAATGGAAGTCCTACAACTACAGAATTGACGAAGAAACTACATCTGGACTGCTAGGAGGGGCAGAGATGCGGAAAAGCTGGTTATACACCCACATGTGGCATAGAAAAATTGGGAAGGGTATCTCAGGGGTGAAGGGTCCCAGTCCCACACCACACCCCCAACCCAAGGTTCCAGTACCAGAAAAGAGAAGTTTCCATAACTTTTGGTTGTAAAAATCAGTGGAGATTGAGATTGTGGATAACAGAAACTTCAGGACTACCTAGCACTTCTCTTAAAGGACCAGCACACCAACTTACTTGGACTCCCTCTGAGCTTCATTGTGGGGGCAGCAGATTGAAAGGTATCAGTGAGATAGGGGGAGGAGCTCAATTGTCTGGCATCAGGGTGAGAGCTAGGGGGCAGCTTTCTCCCAGACAGAAGTGCCTTTTTCTGAGCCCTCCCCCCACAGGGATGCAGAACTAGATTGTGATGCTATATCTGATATTCCATCAACCTGGCTCACACTGTTTGCCCCACTGTGGTGATTCTCTGAAGCTCTGTCCCTCCCAGCTTTTGGGCCCACCCACACTGTTTCCAGGGGCTTTTCTATAGGAATGGCTTTCCTTGGTCCATGCTTCATATCTTCCTAAATTTCTCTCAAACAAGCGGCATGTGGCTTCAGCGAGCCCCATACCTCTTGCTAAGTTGCCCCAGGCCTGGCACTAGCAGCGGCTGGCCTTGGTTCAATTTGGCCTTGCCTGGGCAACTAAGCCCAGCACAAGTAGGAGTCATCTGCAGAGCACTTTGTAGCTTATGCCATGTGACCCCAGGCAGAATACAGGTGGTGACTGACCTTGGACGTGCCAACTGCAATCAAGGCTCAACTACAACAGGAGGTTGTACACAGCCTACACAATGGAAGCAGCTTGGGTAGTAAGGAAGGCTGTGCCACTGGACCCTACAGGATATGTATTACATTAGGCCACTCTGCCAAGCCTGGGAGATGTAGCAGCTCTACCTAATAAATAGAAACAAACACAGGGAGGTTGCCAAAATGAGGAGACAAAGAAACTTGATGCAAATGAAAGAATAGAACAAAACTCCAGAAAAAGAACTAAATAGAATGGTGACAGGCAATCTACTAGATGCAGAGCTCCAAACACTGGTTATAAGGATGCTCAAGGAACCTAAGTGAGAACTTTAACAGCATAGAAGAGGACATGGAAAGTATAAAAAAGAACCAGTCAGAAATGAAGTCTACACTAACTGAAATGAAGAATAATTTACAGGGAATCAATAGTAGAGTGGATAAAGCTGAGAATCAAATCAGCAATTTGGAATATAAGGAGACAAAAACCAACCAATCAGAACAGCAAGAAGAAAAATATTTAAAAATGGAAGATTATGTAGGATCTGCTGGGACAACTTCAAATGAATCAACATTTACACCATGTAGGTGCCAAAAGGAGAAGAAAGAGCAGGAAATTGGAAACCTATTAAAAAAATAATAACAGAAAAATTTCCTAACTTGGTGAAGGAAACAGATATACAAGTCAAGGGAGCACAGAGAGCCCCTAGCAAGATGAACCCAAAGAGGCCCACACCAAGACCCATCATAATAGAAATGACAAAGAATCTTAAAAGCAGCAAGAGAAAAGCAGTTAGTTACCTACAAGGGAGCTCACATAAGACTGTCAGCTGATTTCTCAAAAGAAACTTTGCAGTCTAGAAGGGATTGGCAAGAAATATTCAAAGTCGTGAAAAGGAAGGACCTACAACCAAGATTATGCTACCCAGCAAAGCTGTCATTTAGAATTGAATGGCAGGTATTGAGCTGCTCAGACAAGAACAAGTTAAAGGAGTTCATAATCACCAAACCATTATTATAAATGTTAAAAGGACTTATTTAAAAAAAAAAAGAAGATCAAAGCTATGGACAATAAAAAGGCAATAGATACATCTCTATCAATGATTGAATCTAAAAAACAAAATAAATTAGAAGAACAGAAATATAATTTATATACAGAGAAAGTTTTGATGGTTGCTGTATTGGAGGGTGATTGAGGGGATGGGTGGAAAAGGTGAAGGGATTAAGAAGTATAAATTGTAGTTACAGAAGTAGTCATGGGGATATAAAGTACAGTATAGGAAATAGAGTAGTCAAAGAACATATATGCATGACCCATGGACATGGGCAATGGTGTGAGGTTGCCTGAGGGAGTGGGGGTGCTGGATGGAGGGGGCAAAGGGAAAAATTGGCACAACTGTAATAGCATAATCAATAACATATAATAATTTTATTTAATTTTTAAAAATATTTTATTTATTTATTTTTAGAGAGGAGAAAGGGAAAGAGAAAGACAGGGAGAGGAACATCAGTGTGTGGTTGTCTCTGACACACTCCCTACTGGGGCCCTGACCCGCAACCCAGGCATGTGTCCTGACTGGCAATCGAACTGGTGACCCTTTGGTATGCAGGCCTGCACTGAATCCACTAAGCCACACTAGCCAGGGCAATAAAATATAATTAAAAAAAAGCCAAAATGTTCTGCCTCCTTTTAGGGGATCAGATTTACAAACTTATAGTACTGGACAATTAAATACCAAAGCTTTATTCAAACAAATTTCTGTCTTAAGATGGTTTTCCTTCTTGGTGCTTGTGTTTATTCACAGGAACATTTATAGGGATATGGTGTTTGTATTTTTCTTTGCCTTCCTAATCAGCAGTTAAAAAATTTTGGAAACATGCATTTGAGTAGTAAATTCTAGATTGCATTTCATAACTTCTGTTGCCTGTAATGCTGGAAATACTTATTTTAATAAGGAAGCAGTGATAATTAGTTTTTAACATGGACAGATTTGGCTGTTATTAATACTGCTGTACATGTCTTTTGGCCTGTAACATCCTTCCCGCAGAATTTGGAGCAGAGATATAGTATGTGTTTTGGTGTGCCATTGTTTTCTTGGAGTATGTTTTGGAATACTGCTGAACTATTAAGAATTTCTTAACAAATTTGAGCAGAACTCCTAAATTAAAACTTCCATGTCATGTTTCAGATAAGTTAACTAAATTTGCAGGTGTTTGCTTTAATTTTCCAGTCTCATTATATGGGACTACTTCATGGAATGAAAGGTGATATTCCTGACCCATTATCTTACTAGGTTGATTTTTCACTAACAAAGGATTTTTACAGGCCCATTCATTTCTGCTTCTTTTGCCTTTTTTCTGTCTTCTGTCCTCGTGAACGCTCCTTTGCCATCCAGTGACTGGTGTCCTACATTGCACAAAATAAAATGGTCGACCAGATCTTGGGACATATGAAGAAGCTGAATATTGAACTTGCATAGAAAAGGATTAAACTCTTGTGACCTTATGTTATCTTTTATGTAATTCTAATTGGTACATTATAATGTCTTAACTTACTCAATTCAAACTTTTAATTGGTTAATAAAGTACAGGTCTATTTAAATGAAGTTTGGAGGAAATAAGATCTTATTAGTATGCATTATGAAAAATGTCTTTTAGTCTGCGGGTATAGAGACCTGCCTACTGCTTGAATGATGAACTTCTGAAGATTTAAGACATTTAGAGTTAATAATTTTCCATAGCAAAATATTTAATATTTTTTAAGGAAATGAAAATAAGCACTAATTTTTGTGTTTTTTAATTCTTTTTATATGGTGTTCTCAGAACCACAAAGTTAACTCTCATAAATAAATAATTGTATTATACTGCCCTTTTTTATTTGTCCTTATTGACTGACACATCGTGTAAGAGTTCAGTGTCTTACAACATTCAGAGTATAGGAAAAGTTAATTGATTTAAACAAGTCAATGATGAAGTTTTTAGTTTATTATGGAGACAGACACTTTTGTTGTGTGATTTCTTAGATTTTCTTAAAAATTGACTTTTGTAAACTTTTAAGTCTTTCTTTCAAATCCAAATCCCCTTAAATTTTGTTGTCATATTCTTTTTGATTTTTTTTCTTGTTTTAAAACTAAATTTTAAAACTATTATTTCTCAGTCAGCTGCCAGAGTTTGAAAGAGTTTGAGTCACTCTTTTGAAAGAAAATGTCCTTAATGATTTTAATTTGAATTTACTACTGAAAGTCATTTAACATTTCCTTGGATGGTGATCCTTAACTAGTTACCTATAAATGTATTCCCCCACATAAATACCTCCTGATGTGATCATCACGTTATTGTGATTTCCATAAAGAGCAAGAAAGCAAGTCCTAATTTTTAATTTTAAAATATTATTATTTTTTAAAAATTTATTTTAATTGTTGTTATACAGTTTTCTGTCTTCTACTCCCATCCCAGCCCACCGCCCCAGCCCTCCCCAGCTCCCTCCCATTTCCAAACCCCCCCCCCCCAGCTTTTGTCCATGTGTCTTTCATACTTGTTGCTCTAAACCCTTCCCCTTTTCCCTGGATATTCCTATCCTTTTCCTCTCTTGTTCTCAATTTCAGTGTCTTTGGTTATATTATGCTTGTTTGTTTGTTCTGTTAGTTAGGATCCTGTTAAAGGTTAGATCATATGGTATTTGTCTTTCACCTCCTGGCTTATTTCGCTTAGCATAATGCTCTCCAGTTCCATCCATGCTGTTGCGAAGGGTAGGAGCTCCTTCTTTCTTTCTGCTGCATAGAATTCCATTGTGTAAATGTACCAC
>PVKU01004093.1:132925-157186 GCA_004027475.1 Anoura caudifer
AACACTTGGCTATTGTAAATTGTGCTGCTATGAACATTGGGGTGCATAGGTTCTTTTGGATTGGTGTTTCAGGGTTTCTAGGATATAATCCTAGCAGTGGAATTGCTGGGTCAAAAGGTAGGTCCATTTTTAGTTTTCTTAGAAAATTCCATACTGCTTTCCATAGTGGCTGTACCAGTCTGCAGTCCCACCAACAGTGCACTAGGGTCCCCCTTTCTCCACAACCTCTCCAACACTTGTTGTTTGTTGCTTTGTTTATGATGGCCATTCTGACTAGTTAAGAATATAGGAAAACATAAAGTTGAATGAGCCATATCACTTAGTTTTTTACTGTTAATTTTTGTAGTAATTACAAATACATTTTTATCATTTTAATAATTTTGTAATTAAATATGGTTTAATTATTTTTAATGTTTCAGCTGTATCATTTAAAATTTTTCATTAAAAGTTTTTCAGTTTTATTGAGATATAATTGACATATAGCACTGCGTAAGTTTAAGGTATATGGCATAATAACTTACATATTGTAAAATGATTACATAATGAGTTATTGTCTATCATCTTATATAGGTACGAAAAATGTAAAAATGTTTTTTTTCCTTATGATGAGAAATTTTAGGAGTTACTCTCTTCCATATACCATGCAGCAGTGTTAACTACAGTCATCATGCTGTATATTACATCCACAGTACTTAATTTATCTTTAACTGGAAGTTTGTGTGTTTTGACCACATTCATCCGATTTCTCCTCTTCCACTTTGTCTCTGTTAGACACAAATTTGATCTGTTTTTCTATGAGTTTTGTTTTGAGACTCCACATATGAGTGAGATCAAGTGGTATTTGTTGTTCTCTTACTTAATGTCACTTAGCATAAGGCCCTTAAGGTCCATCCATCCATGTTGTTGCAAATGGCAGGATTTTCTTCTATTATGTGGCTGAATAATATTCTGTTGTATATGTACACTGCATTTTCTTTATCCATTTATTTGTTGGTGGACATTTAAGTTTTTCATATGTTGGCTATTGTAAATAATGCTAGAGTGACCATGGGAGATACAGGTGTCTCTTTACATAGTGATTTTGTTTCCTTTGGATATATACCCAGAAGTGAAATTGTTGTATCATATGGTAGTTCTGTTTTTAATTTTTTGAGGAACCTCCATACTGGTTTCCATAGTGGTTGTGTGAATTTGCAATGCCATCAACAGTGCACAAGGGTTCCCTTTATATCCTCACCAGCATTTATCTCTTGTTTTTTTGAAGGTAACCAATGAAACTGGAATGAGTCATTGTGGTTGTGATTTGCATTTCCCTAATGATAGTGATGTTGAGTGCATCTTTACATACCCATTGGCTATTTGAATATCTTTTTTTAAAATTTTATTTTAATTGTTGTTCTTATACAGTTTTCTGTTTTCTACTCCCATCCCGTCCCACCGCCCCAGCCCTCCCCAGCTCCCTCCCATTTCCACCCCCCACCCCCTAGCTTTTGTCCATGTGTCTTTCATACTTGTTGCTCTAATCCCATCCCCTTTCCCTGGATATTCCTATCCCTCTCCTCTCTTGTTCTCAATTTCAGTGTCTTTGGTTATATTATGCTTGTTTGTTTATTTTTTTGATTAGGTTTCTGTTAAAGGTGAGATCATATGGTATTTGTCTTTCACCTCCTGGCTTATTTCGCTTAGCATAATGCTCTCCAGTTCCATCCATGCTGTCGCAAAGGGTAGGAGCTTCTTCTTTCTTTCTGCTGCATAGAATTCCATTGTGTAAATGTACCACAGTTTCTTGATCCATTCATTTACTGATGGGCACCTAGGTTGCTTCCAACACTTGGCTATTGTAAATTGTGCTGCTATGAACATTGGGGTGCATAGGTTCTTTTGGATTGGTGTTTCAGGGTTTCTAGGATATAATTCTAGCAGTGGAATTGTTGGGGCAAAAGGTAGGTCCATTTTTAGTTTTCTTAGAAAATTCCATACTGCTTTCCATAGTGGCTGTACCAGTCTGCAGTCCCACCAACAGTGTACTAGGGTCCTCTTTTCTCCACAACACTTGCTGTTTGTTGCTTTATGATGGCCATTCTGACTGGTGTGAGGTGGTATCTCATTGTGGTTTTAATTTGCATCTCTCTGATAGCTAGCGATATTGAACATCTTTTCATGTGTCTCTGGATCCTCTGTATGTCCTCCTTGAAGAAGTGTCTGTTCAAGTGTTTTGCCCATTTTTTAATTGGGTTGCTTGTCTTCTTAGAGTGTGGTCGTGTAAGTTTTTTATATATTTTGGAGATTAAACCCTTGTCTGAGGTATCATTGGCAAATATGTTTTCCCATATAGTTGGTTCTCTTTTTATTTTAATACTGTTTTCTTTAGCCGTGCTTTTTATTTTGATGAGATCCCATTTGTTTATTCTTTCCTTGATGTCCCTTGATCAGTAAAAATGTTGCTGCGTGAAATGTCTGAGATTTTCCTGCCTATGTTCTCCGCTAGGACTTTAATGGTATCACGGCTTATATTTAAATCTTTTATCCACCTTGAATTTATTTTTGTGTATGGTGTAAGTTGGTGTTCAAGTTTCATTTTTTGCATGTAGCTGTCCAATTCTCCCAACACCACTTGTTGAAGAGGCTACTTTTACTCCGTTTTATGTTGCTGCCTCCTTTGTCAAATATTAATTGACCGTAGAGAAATGGGTTTACTTCTGGGCTCTCTATTCTATTCCACTGGTCCACATGTCTGTTTTTGTGCCAGTACCAGGCTGTTTTGATTACAGTGGCCTTGAAATACAGTTTGGTATCAGGTATTGTAATCCCTCCTACTTGGCTCTTCTTTCTCAAAATTGCTGCAGCTATTTGAGATTGTTTATGGCTCCAAATAAATTTTTGAAGTGTTTGTTCTATGTCTGTGAAATATGAATATCTTTTTTAAAAAAATGTCTATTCAGGTCCTTTACCCAATTTTTAATTGGATTTTGTTTTTCTGCTGCTGTATGAATTCTTCATATATTTTGCATGTTAACCTCTTATCAGATACAAGATATGTAAATATTTTGGAGTTTTGTGGTTCCATATACATTTTCGGATTTTTTTCTACTTCTGTAAAAAAAAAATTCCATTGGAATTTTGATAGGGATTTTATTGAATCTGTAGATGGCTTGGGTAGTATGGACATTTTAACAATATTAATTCTTCTAATCAATGAACACTGGGTATCTTTCCATTTATCTGTGTCTTAAGCAGAGTCCTTTTTTTCTGATAGTGCACTATAAAATTTTGAGGACTTTACAGTGATAGTCTGTAATCATAAAAGCCTTTTTAGCCAAAACATGATCAGGTTTTCATAGTATCATGGCTGTCTGTCTATGAGTTAGTAGGGCTATGTGAAGTAGGGCATTTTTTTTGTAAAAGAAAGGAGAACTCATATTACTGTTTTCTTATTTTAGATGACTTATATCTTATGATAATGATATTTGAGGTGTCATGTTACTGAGAATTGCATGAGAATATAATTTAGAGGATGGTTTCATTTTCAAATAGATTAAGTACATGCATTCTGTTTCTTCCACTGAATCCATCTATAAAACCTGGACAAAATGGATGGACAACTATTTGAGGATTCTGAAGAATAAATAATAACAGGGGGATTGGGACAAAAGATTAGTATCATCAAACTGGCAGTTAGTTTACAATATTTTTTCCTTCCAGCATCCCTGAGCCTGAACTTTAACATAGTTTGATGGCTACAAGTGGGCACTTAGGTTTAGACAAAGAGAGCTCCAAAAGAAGGCTGCTATTTTTCTGGCTTAAGGAATGGGAAAAATAACTCCTAAGTTTGGTATGAATGTGGAAATTCTGTTTTTTTTTCCTCTCTGTTCTTTCATGCCATAGTCCCAGTTAATCCTGTGGTAATGGCAGCAGGAACTGCAGCAGTAGCAAAAATGCTGAGGGATGGCAACCTTCCTTTCCAGTTGACAAAGTGGCATTACTTACCCCATCCCCTCTCTGTCTTTTCACTGTGTTTCTCCAGAGCTGGTACAATAGCAGACTTGTGTGATCAGCAGATAACTTAAAGTTGTAGCATTCTTTGTCCATGTTAAGTTATACCTGCAGCACAAGGTGACTTACACTATTGCTCCAAGTGTGAAAAACTGAGAGCTGGCTCTATAGACAAGGACATGGTGGTGAAGGTGTTGTGTATGCAAGGGATGTGGGAAATGAGAGAGAATTGTCCTACATGCCCCATGAGAAAACATGCACTTCTACTTTTCACTCTTCAGAAAACTGAACCCAAAGAGGAATAATCAACTATGCTTTCAAAGAAATAGCATTTTTTAATCCCTTAGTGAGCACCTATAAAATCATACTTGATCACAATTAATGTTTAGATTACTTAACATGTCAAGTCTGTTGAAATAGAACCACATCTTTTGTAGTCATAAACCTAAAAGTTCTTTCTGAGTAGACATCATCCATGTTGATTGCCTACAGTTAATTGACCCCTTCACGTATAATTTTGACAGAGCGCAGAGTACACAAGCATATACTTTGTAGAGTCCTACATAGATATGCCCCAATCTGAAAAGAAAACTAGGAGAAGTTCCTACAAGTTTTTTTTATTGGACTGACAAGCTGTCAATCTAAAGGGAAACTCAATTTTCATTCAATAAATGTCTGTATAAAAACTTCAAGTTTAACCAGGGAAAATAAAGTAAGCATGGTCTATGGATCCTCTTGTGCTATCCTACTTATACATAATACTCAGCAGTTTGTTTGTGGGTGGTGATTGGACCAAATTAATCTTTTACTATGTCCACACCTGGAAAGCCAACAGATAACAAGAACTCTGCATCTACGAAAAGAAGATCAGTTCTAAGAATTGTGAATTGGATTTATGGGGGAGCTTGAGAGATCATCATTTAAAAAGTGTACTTCTAGAGTATACCACTACTTAGTTAACAGCAAACTTAGAAAAATTAAATTTTATACAAGGGGAATATGACTATTTTATAAGGTCATTTTATATGAGAAATTTAACCATTTCTCGATTTCTGAAAACTGTTCAATAAACCCCTAATTTCCTTGGGTTGAGATAACCTGATGATGGTATCCTGTAAGGTAGCAGATAACTACAGTCAGTTCCATTCCAGGTAGTTATGTTATATAAAGTCACTAAGTTCCTTTTGTTCTGCCATAAACTGTTGATATTGGACAAATCTCTACATTTCTAGGCCTAAGTTTCTTCCCATGTAAAATGAGGAGGCAGTATTAGATCATCTCTAAAGTCTTTTCCAGTTCTAAAATTTTGTGTCTTTTATGTCTAATGGTAACTAACATAAAAATAATTCAGGTGCTGACAGATTGAGATACAGCTCCTGAATTATCAGGGAAAACAATATAACTGAAACATAATTTTTTAAACACAACATATTTTAAATATATTTTATTGTCTTAATTTTTAAAAATGTGTTATTTATGGTATGTTAACTGTCACATTAACTATTTTTACTGAACTTTTTCCCCCCAACTAATCCTGATGAATGGAAATTTATTTTTTAGTTGTCTTAACTCCCTTAGGCATCAGTTTTGTATGGAAGTCCTTTTTATACAAATACTCATAATCTCAGCTCTCCACAGGTAGAGTTTGCATAAGGAAGCAAAAGTTTTCATGACCAAAAATATTTACCTGTGAAATCATCTCCATTCAAACATGTCCTCATCTAGAATGTCCGGCCATGTCTGTTGAGCCAAACCTTTATTGGTTGCTGTCTAGTGACAGAGTGCAAACTGAGCACTTGTAGGTAATGCAAAAAAGTGCAGTATTTCACTAAGTTCATGGAAGGGCCATTGGAGGATAGTTTCAGTCATATGCATGGCCATATGTAGGTGAGGTTGTGATGGATAGATTAGTTAATTGGAGGAGAGAAATTTACCAAGAAAATGATTTAATGACTTAGTAGGTGCTTCAAGAAAGAATGGTTTAGATCTAATAGAATCAAGAGGGACCTTTGTTGAAAAATTACCTTTGTTTAGATAGTGTTCTAAAAATCAGCTGGCAAGTGAAGGATACTTACACAGTGTCATTTGAAATTGTGACCTCCCTCTCATTTTGTTAATTTGCCTCAGAATTAGCACATGGCTATAAAAGTGACCTAAATTTTGTGATATAAAAGGAAATAAGCTTTTTTATTTTGAAATTAAAGTCTTAAACCTTTTTTTAGTAGTTATTATAAAAATTTGATTCTGTTTTTACATGGATTCAGTAGGTGGATTGTTTTTTAAATCCTGTACCAGTTATCCTTGGTTAGTGAGAATTCTGTAGATTTATAGCCGAAGAGGAGAATGATGGGTTTCTTGGTATGCAGCACCAGTTTCATTTTTTAAAAATACTTTATTTATTTATTTTTAAATAAATAGAGATGGGAAGGTAGGGTGAATGAGAGGAAGAGAAACACTGATTGGTTGCCTCTCACATGTTCCCAACCAGGGACCTGGGCCCTGCTTAGGTGTGTTTCCTGAATGGGGATTGAATCCATGACCTTCTGGTTTGCAGTCCAATACTCAACCCACTGAGCCACACCAGCGAGGGTGTGTGCAACACCAGTTTTGATATCAGTGTTACAAAGCATTTATTGAATATTTCTTTATACTTGTTGGGTATTATAAGTGTACTAAATTGATTTCTTTGCTGAGAAAGAAAGAAAGAAACAGTAAAAACATAAATCAGGGTCATAGACAAGCAATAAAATCAATCAAGCCCATGGAGGACATCTCTAAATTTCTCAAATTAAATTTATTCTGTGCTTCATCAAGTTCAAGGTCTCAAAGGAGATGTCATTCTCATCCCTGTCTGGCTTATATACTTAACCTAAGTTGAAATTAAACACTTCCACACTTCCATAGAATTTTTCACATAAAATTTGAAAATAAAATGAACCCGTGTGTGTGTGTGTGTGTGTAAAATCAGGTGTCTTTCCTTCCTTCCTCCCTCCCTCCTTCCCTTCTTTCCTTGAAATGAGCTATCTGAACCTGTATATTTGAGGGTAGATATAAATAGTTGGTCAGAGAAATTACAGGGACTCTATAAGTAGGCAAGTCTGGTTTAGAGGTAAAGCTTTTTTTTTTTTTAAACTCAAATGTGAGTTTATATATAGCAGATTCTTGAATAATGCTGTTTCCTTTTAATGTTGTTGACATGTCATAGGAATTTAACTCTTGTTTATATGTTAGCCTTTAAACTTGGTTTTGTTATATGTTATTTTGTTGCAATTCCAAGAACGTATTAACAATGTTAAGTGAGGACTTACTGTACTTGACATAGATACAGTAGCAACTTCTGACTCTTTCTTTTATATATCTCATTTTATTTTCTTTTGCATGCAATATTTGTTTTACTTGATTGTTCCTCCTTCCCATCCCCCTTTTATAAGCCCCTTGACAATAAATGAAGGCCAGGAAAGGTACTAAGTGTAAAACTTGGACCCAGGTTGAGAACATTAGTACATTCATTTTATTCTGGTAGAGAAGCAGAGATAGCGTAAACTCTGAGACTTAAATACAAGATATGTAGCCTAACTCAGTAAAAAAATGAAAATTCTTCAGAAAATTTTTCAAAAAAGACACATTTTAAGGCAAGTCTGTGTTAACATTGACATGACAAAAGAATAGGAGGAAGGAGAGAGTAGAATCATTTCACTTTCATTTGCAGAAGAGTTTTTAACTCACATTTGGTCAAAACTGATGTATTTTATAAGGGAAGTTTTTTTCCTCTTTAAAGCAAAAAAAAAAAAAAAAAAAGAAAATAGTTATTGCCTGATTTGCTGATTAATCTAAACACAGCACTGGGGCAAGCCAGAACCACCTGGATACTGGGGTTCATGGATAGGCTGATGCGATCAGTCTATTTCTAAAAGTTCGGAGATCCTCTTAATTTTAGAGGATAGTTAACAAGCATTCTTCTGGATGATAGGTTGTCAGATGTGCCTGATGCTGTATTTTTTAAAAGAGTTTCTGGCAGTTCATGTGACCCCATATTTATTTGCTCTTAACTGCTGTGGATCTGAGAGCTAGTTTAGGTAGAGTGGTGCTTTTTAAAAGATTTTAGGAGGTAAGAAATGCTTATGATTTTTTTCTTTCTTAAGGCAAAAGTGGACTGTGCTGGCTTTCTACTGGACTTAGCTTGGTACCATCTGTAGAGACACTAAATAAAATGCTTAATAAAAATTTTGTTCACTATGGTAGTCATTTTAATTTTTTGAAATGATTAAATGTTAAAGAAACCAGCTGTGCTTTACCAAAGAATGCTCCTCCTCTCTCCCATCATCCATATTTCCTTATTTCCTGAGTTGGAAAAAACTAATTTTCAGTTCAGATATTTACAGTCTTATGGCTTTCTGTGAATTTTTAAAGAAATTTATGATTTTAAGCACTTCTAGGAGAAGTGATGCCATTTTGAGAGCTAGTTATGAAAGTAGACTAAGAAGTGTTTTCTTACATTTCTCCATGTAATTAATTCATGTTCTAACTTTGC
Organism: Anoura caudifer; assembly: GCA_004027475.1. Lineage (NCBI taxonomy): Eukaryota > Metazoa > Chordata > Mammalia > Chiroptera > Phyllostomidae > Anoura > Anoura caudifer. The sequence goes on from PVKU01004093.1 coordinate 141,450, forward strand.
TCCTTGGAATGAAGTTCATATGAGATGATGCTTTTACTGATAGGATGTCTAAATCATTTCTAAAGTTTTGTACTCTGCTGTTAACTTTTAGGAAAGTATCTTCCTCTTAAGCAGAGATTTTAACAGGAAGAATATCTCTCTCAATTTTAATTTGCATAGACAAAGCAGAGTACTTACTTGGGGAATTTTTATTATCTTTAGTAATTAAAATATAAAATCACATAAAACATAAGATCGTGAATAACCTAACCTTTAACACACTAAATTATATGTTCAATTACTATTATTTGGGTTAAGAAGGAAATATCATCCTGGTCTGTAAGTATGTACACTGAGATCATTAACATGTTTAAAATTTGTGATCTATTGATCTTTTTTCTTTTAAGGGAAACATTTTGATTAAGTTAGCACTGTCATAAAAACAGTGGACTTTTCATTTAACAGTATTTTTTCTCCAGCTATAAGAATGTGTAAGTGGAAACTACTATAGGTATTTTAGTTCTTGTGTGCTCTACAGATCTGTAAGTATGGCTGTTGAGAATTGTTGCAGATTGGATTCCATGGGAAGCCTGAGATAGAGTTTAGTTTACAGGATGTTCATTGAGTGTCCTTGGGACCAACGTCTGTGAAAAGGAAAGGAAGGAAGCAGAATTGTACAGAGAGAAAAGTTCAGTTGTGATTCAGTCCCAATGATACCCTTGACTAACTAACAGTACTGTGAATTCTCTAGCTAGAAAGTCCCTTCAGAGTTAGGCTAAGATTACCAGGCCTTTATGGCTTCCCATGGATTTGTCATAGGATATGGGCTGCCCAGGAAGGGGCATAATTTTGGGCAAAAGCTGCTTGCTCTCTTTAGCTCAGGCACTCCCGGCAGTTGGGGCAGTAAGTCCTTAATTAGGAGGGATTGGGTGGCATATCACAATATCCTTCTTAGGAATATTTTTTTGTCTTTGATAGTTCTTTCCTTCCCTCCCTCCCTCTCTCCCTCTTTTCCTTCCTTTATGCCTGCTTATTTTTCTTTATAGTTTCCTTTGTGACTCTGGGATAAGTTACAGTAGTTTTCTTTCTCCACTGAGCAAGGGTAAGAGGCTTGACTTTCTTTAACTGCCTTAAAGGATTACTGAGAGTCTCTCAAAATCAGTACTTTAAAAATGCTTTGAGAACAATATATATACAATGCTTCAGATTTCTTTCTTTGCAAAACTGTATAATACTGAGTGAAAAGAAAAATAATATGTTTCTCTTCTTTGCATTTCCATATACACCACAGGTGGCAAACACAAGGCCTGTGGGCCAAATCCGTCCCTCCACCTTGTTTTATACGGCAGCACCTTGTTTCATATGGCAGCACCTTGTTTCTACACAGTGGCAATGCCGAGCTCCTTTCCTCTAGTTAAGGAGTAGTTACATTTATACAGTCCTAACATTACATTTGGCCCTTCGAAGGCAACTGTGAGGCTGATGTGGCCCCTGGTGAAAATGCATTTGGCTCCCCCTGTATACACAATCTCCCTGGTTGTCTTGCGGCATTTAGAATTTGCCTCAAGTGGTGTGAATGGAGTGTATTGGGAAGGCAGAGAGAATAAAAAGATATAATATTTGGCTTTTGATTTTAAATTATTTAGTATTTATATATTAAGTACCTACTATGTGCCAGGTACTGTTAATAATTTGGGGATAATAGAATTTTACAGTAAGAAAGTGGGCTTAACAAGTAGGCATTTTCAGCAAGATGAAACATTTCTAAAGTTCCTCTACAATGGCTCATGTGGATCAAAGTGGAGTTGAGGGGAAGGGATAATGAATGATTCTCTGTTATTTTAAAAGCATGCCTTTGAAGTTTCTCTTGTACTTGACTCTTCCAGATGAAAAGACGGGGTCTCAAATTATTGGATAAAAATTGAATTTATGGCTACTGGAGTGGGTCACATGGGTTTTTCCCTGGTTCCTAGGGAGGGAAATACCTTAGGCCCTGGGAAGTAGCAGGGAAGAAGGGAGGAGGGGGAAGGGAACGGGACATGATAGGACATTAATGATTTTTGTCTTTTAAAACTGCCCCAGAACCTTCCTCAAGAAGAAAAACTTATTGGTGCAGTGCTCCCTAACTGTTGCAGGTGCCTTAAATTTAACTGAGTGCTAGTGCTGCTGTTCTCCCCCAGGTGGTTCCGACCATGATTTGATTGTCATTCCTCTTAGCCTTACTGAGAAGTGTGTTTGGGAAGTGTATTGGAAACACTTCCCAACCCCTATACCTCCCACACAAAACACCTGTCAAAACCTTAGGATGCCTTCACTGCCCCCATTTCAGTAGCACTTGTTCAGTCATTCCTTGAAGTGGCCGAATGCCACCTGGGTGACTGACATTTGGACAAACAGGACAGGTTGGACTGACTTTTCATAGGCAGTGACCGAAAAGTGAGGACTAGGTTTAAACTAAATTGAAAACCCTAAGGCATACTAGCCTATTAAAAAACCACATTTGAAGAACTGTCAGCCTGTGCTGCTGATTGATTTAGGTCCTACTTGGGGATCTCCAAGAGTTGTAAATAGCTCTCATTTTCAGGGGCACCTTAAGCACTCCTAACATTGTACTTCCTGTATGGGAGCTAGATTTTAACTTGCTTTCCTACCAAAAACATAGTGACTTGCACCATAGAGGAGTTGTAAGAGACCTTTGGGTATTTAGTGAAATGTGTAGTTTTCAAATGATTGTAGAGATCTCTCCAACATTAGGCTAACCTTGATTACTTGGGGGAGCTTCTTGGAGGGATGGCTGATTCATTATTTACGTGTACTCTGCAGGCAGTTAACCCTATGATGGAGTCATCCAGTTAAGTTCAGTGTTATGAAATTGATCCCTGACTTTAGCTGACGTGGTCAGGATACAACCTCATCTCTAGATGTTATTCAGGTCAGCTTCAAGTCACTGGCCAGGATTGTTATGGGTGACAGGATTGCCTTAGATTTTTTTGTGGATTACAAGGCAGATTTTTGTTTAATTGCTAGTACTTATTTCTATATAACTGGATTAATGTCAGTCTAAATGTAAAGGTCAGTTCAGACACATAAGGAGGAAGCCACTTGGACTTCTACAGTAGACCCTGATAGTTTATGGGATTTGCTCAGCGGATTTGTCCCAGGACCTTGAAGGACCTGGTGGAGGTCAGTACTGCACATTGGCCTTATCTTGCTGCTTGGACTTCTGCTGTATAACAGCCTTAGTTACACGATTCTTAAGGCAAATAGATTTGGTTTTACCTTTGTTGGTCAGGTTAATAGAATGGGATGCTTTAGAAAAATTTGCCTGGAGCCCAAGATAGTGTAGAAACAAGGGGTACATGGTTTGGAGGTAAATTTCCATAATCCTCTTAGTTTTCTGCATGTTTTGCAACAGAAGCACTGAGTGCCTTTGTTTTGTGCTGTCCTTTTAAGGATGCTTGTATAGTAAACAGCCTTGGAAAATACACAGTGTCTCTCTGGAGCAAAGGGCAGGGATGTTTACTGTTCAGTATAATCGAGATAACATCTCTCTCCAGAGCAAAGGTAAGACGTGGCTTCCTGAACACAGACTTTCTCTTCTCTAAACCCACTTTGTATGTGCAGACATTCATTTGGGCTCATCCATGTTGCTGCCTTGGGATATGACCAGTAAAGTAGTTTTTGCTGACTCAGGAGTCTCAATGTCTTTTGCTTTCATTTGCAGTGTCAAGGTAGACACTGACAATCTACCTTGTTAGTTTACAAGTACAGCAAAATCTTAGACCCTTCAGATTTTTTAATACTGAGATTATGGGTACTCTCTCTGGAGTATGCCTGTAGGGGGTCCCATATCTCTATTTGAAAAATCTGTTTGAGTATCAGTGCAAATATCAAATGCATATAACTTTCAGTCTGGCAATGCTATTTAAAGGTACAGTATATTACCTCTAGTACAGGGTCACAAAACTACTGCCCTAACCTTTGGTGCTAAGTCTGTTTGACTGCCTGTTTCTTGTAAATAAAGTTTTACTGTAATACAGTCACACCCTCAGTATTTGTATTGTCTGTGGCTACTTTTGTGCTATCAGACAGAATTGGGTATTTTCACCAGAGACCTTATGGCCGACAAAGTAGAAAATAATTATCTGTTCCTTTAAGAAAAAGTTTGTAGAGCCCTGCTCTAGCACTCTAGCCCAACGTTATTTCCAAAATTCAGTAGACTTGGAAAAGTGTGTCAAGATAGATGTATAAAGATGTTCACCACAGAGTTGTTAAAATTAGTAAAAATTTAAAAAAACAACCATCAAAAAACTGGAAACTTCAGGAATTGTGAAGTCTAGATTTATTGGGTGAACATTGACTCATTCTTCAGGTTTTCACAAGTCATACCTTAGACTGAACTCTTAGCAATGAGTCTGAGATATAACATTACAACTTGGACTTAAATATGCATGAGACACAATTTTCTTTTTCATCCCCAAAACAGGGTTTGTCAGATAATACAATCTGGGAGACAAGGTAAGGGACACCAGATAAATTTGTCCAGCCTCTGTGTTACTGCAGGTTCCAGGGAGTGCAAGGATCACCCAGTAAGAGACTAAAGTCCTGTTGTTAAGTTTTGCATTTTAGTTTAAAGGTTTTGAAAGCCAGTCAAAAGTTAGTCTTTGAGAAAACAAAGTGAAACAAAAGAAAAACCAAACGAAACAGAGATTGCTATTGTTCAACAAGGAAGGTATTGCTTTTGATGTACATAAGCCATATTAACTACCGATTCTTTTCTGGTAAGGGGGACCTTCTGATTGTGTGCTCAAGTGTGAGGGTAGAACTCTTAAATTAGGTGGAAAGCTTATACTGGCTGATTTAGGAGAGATTTAAATTTATTTTATCTTAATGAGTCTTTAGTAAGGAAATCAAGACCTAACTGTTTTGGAGTTTGGTAACCTGATGAGAAGAGGAGGAGTTCATAGCCCGTTAGTAACTTAAATTTTAGGAATCCAGTTAAGGAGAAAGAAGGCAGAGTTCTAATATTGTGGTGGCCAGTATTATAAAAATTCAGCTTTTAGTGGGCAATACTGAGGATGTTTCAGAAGTGTTTTGCTTACTGTCTCTGGAGGGGTTGCTTTTTAGTTATAAATGTAGTGACACTGTGTTTTAAACTTTTTTTTCACAAAGTCTTAAAAATTTATAAAAATTTAACTATATTTAACTACCTGTGCATTGGTATCCTCATAAAAAGAGAGTATATGAAATAGGGTTTTTCCCAGAAAAATCTAGGACATGTGTGCCATATTTGTGTAGTCCAATGTTGTTAACAGACTGTGGTCTGGAGATAAGTAGTGAACCTGTTTTTTGAGGATAGGTCTGGGGAAAAATGTATTAAGTGTATCTTGTGGATTTCTTGCAGAGTTAAGTATGTTGTAAATCTTGTTTTTATTTCTTCAAGTGTGGAGCTGGAGAAGAAATATCTTTCATGACAAGGTCTTGACTCATGTTAGGAGGGCTGTCTGTTTTTTTTTAAGTGCTTTTTCCTTTTGAAAAAAATGTAGCAGTAGTGAGGAGACCTGTTGTTATTTAACTTGTTGCCTAATTTCCATAGATTATATTTTTCTCAAACATTAAATTTCCAAATGTTCACGTGACCTAAGGTAGACAAACAACATAGAAAACTATTATGTCTGGCTCTGGCTGGGTAGCTAAGTTAGTTAGACCATTGTCCCAATTTGCCAAGGTTGTAGGTTTGATCTTTGGTCAGGGCACATACAGGAAGCAACTAATGAATGCATAAATAAGTAGAACAGTGTTTCTACTTTCAGTGTTTCTTTCTCTCTCCCAAATTAATAAATTAAAAAATTTAAAAAAGGGAAAACCATTATGTCCTACCCAAAGCTAATATAGCCCGGTGGCCGAATAACACATGGGAAATGTGCTCAACTAAATAAATAGATTGTTTAAGTGGTTTATTTTTCTGTATGGGCAGTTAGATAAGCCTGTTATTTTAGGTGGCAGATGTGGAAGAACTTTGGGACTATGTGTAGGTGGAACAATGCTAAGCTTTCTTTTAGTTAATCAAGGAAGACTTCATGGAAGAGGATGAGTAAGTGTGGGTAAGGACCTGAGGGTGGTATGGCTATCAAAGAGTAATCTATCGTTTTTGAAATTCAGGATAATGAGCTTTAATTTTATGTTACATGAAGTGGATGGAGGAGGTAAGCATAAAATTTTTTAGAATTGATATATGTTACACTAATTTCATGTTTAGTTCTTTCACCATATATTCTTTCTTTAATTAGATTAAGAGCATTCTGAGGATGGAAATTATCTTTTCTGCTTCTTTTGTGCCCCACAAAGAACAAAATTATAGACTCATGTGAACAAAAATTTCAGTTTTTTCTTTTTTAAGGAAAGGGAAATTTAAGATTTCAAATATGGAAAGCTCAAGCATCTTGTTAGCTATTAGGCATAATTTAAGTGAGTAAAGAGCAGATTTGGGCCTCATTGAGCCTGGGTGAAACCTTTAAAGTGGTTCTAGCTTTGAGGCCAAGATGAGGTGAGAGTCGCACTGAAATTGGAGGGCAGGAATAAGCTTCCGAGTATAGTAGGTTAGCCTAGTGGTGGGACAGGAAACATGGGTATTGTGTCAATATGCAAAGTGTGGATCAGAATCCTCACCAATCATGAGTAAACAGTTCGGGAATTCTGTTCAGAATAAGTTTCATGCCTCAGAATCTGATAGGAAAGCACATTCACTTAGGATAGGATCCAGGATAAAATTCTTGTTCTTTACAAAGAAGTGATTTCTTTGGTCTTCATATGGCTTTATTACAGTGACCAAAATCTAAAAGATATAAACTCTTATATTTACTATATTGTATTTTTCAGGTTTGGGCTAGAATTTAGGAACTGCGATTCTGAATAATTTTAAATTTCTTTTTTTTAAATAATAGACCCTGGTGATCATATTTCTTGGATGGATCCTCTCAAGTCATGGGACTGGTTAAAGGAAATATGTATGGAATTTCTGAATTGAAAAGAGAACAGACTACTTATTTCTAGCTCATTCAGGTGGGAATGGAAAATCCATGCCATGCCAGGTGATTTTCCTTTTCTTCTAGGAAAGGAAAATTGAGGCTTTTCCTCTCTCTGTGGATGAATAGAGGCATTAAATGCCATATTTGTGCCATTAGAGGAACTTAAAAAACTTGTTTTGGTTGACATACTGAAAGGTCAGATGGATTATGAGAAATAATCTCTTAACAAAATTTCCATTTTTATCTCAGGTAGATTATTTGGAAAAGATTGACTTATTTAATAGATTTTGTTTAGGCATGGGGCTTGGTTCCATTCATTGTGGGCTTCATATACTTATTGAGTACCTGATAAGTACCAAATACTTCTCTAGGCACTTTATACCTATTATTTCACTTAATCCTCATGGGAACCTTAAAAGGACAGTGGTATTTCCATTTTTCAAGATGACGTTATTGAAACTCTCTTTACCAACCCAATTTATCAATCCTCTTTATTTCCCCTGGAAAATGTACATACTAACTGATAACAATGGCTCCATTGGTCACTTATGTCTAATCAGTTATACTCTAGTATGCTTGCATATTTCTGCTTCAACCATGAGTAGTATCCTTACCAAGAGTCAATTGTCTTTGTTCGCCAAACTATTAATAATTACTTAAACCAATGAATTAATTAAAAAGGTTGCTTTATGAAAGCTAAGTTGAATATTTGGAAAGACTCAATGACAAGGAGCTAAAATACTTGGTATTGAATCAGATGTAAATGAGATAGAGTTAATAAATTGAATGAAAAACATAAATCTGAAAGATTCTGAATTTATTTTTTTGCAAATGCATTAGTTTTTGCAATGCTTTAAAGAAACAATCTGAACACTGTGGAGGATGCGTTAGGAGTGTGACTTATCATAAAGGGCTTTGTGGAACACTCAATAAAAGGATCCTCATTCTGAATTTGGAACCAAATGAAAAATAAGACACAAGAAAGTGACATGAAGATTGAAATGTCAGCTTTATTAATGATACAATGAGTAGAGTTTATGGCTTTAGAACTGCTGCCGCCAAAAGAACTTGCCAACATTTCAAAGAAAATACCCAGAATTTCTGTCTTCCACCATTCCAAGACCTGGTTGGAAGAATAGTGCCACTCACTAGTGTTGGCAGATTTATTATTGTTTTAGCTCCACATATTCAAGAAATGTGCACACTAGTCAGGAAGCTCACTCACCCTTGGGATAGGATCGGTAAGGGGGAGGGGAAGGAGTTCTTTCAGGTAGAGGCCCGAGGCTACTAAATAAAGGCGATGCCTACATCAAAATATGGGGTTATGTTATATGTTTAAAAAACATTTAAGGTAATGCTTGGCTAATTCAGCATTATCTTTCCTTTAATCTTCTTTTGAACTTATGATCATGTGTTATGTAGCTAAAAAAGAACAGAGCCCCAGTCAAGCCTCATCCTGTCTGATTTATAAACCTTTTCACTTTTTAATACATTACACTTGTTGAGGTTTCTTCTGAGTACCCTTCTGCTTCCCTATTCATAGCTCTCTTTATTTATGAGCCAGTTTGCTGAATTGTCCCCTTGGGCCTTTGATTACAGAGCCTATTTTGTTTCGTTTAGGAGAATAACCCTCAAACTGAAGGGCTTGTATCAAGCAACATAATAGAATAGAATTATAGCCTACAGTAAGGGAAGAGAAAGAGAAAATTATCACCTAGGATCTTTGAATACCTGAAAAAACATCTGGTCTCCAGATCCAGACAAATTATGTTGAAAGAATTTGAGGATATCTCCTCATACAGTCTTCTTATTTACAAAACTAATACATACACATTGCTTCTTAAGAGGTTACTTAAAAAAATATGTGAGTCAGCAATGTGGTAGAGCATAAAAGAAGTAAATGAAACCTTAAACTGCATAAATCAGTGTGGTGTCAGAATCATAGATACTAATGGTTCCAGTGTCATCTTAGATGGGGTGGTGAATTCATTGTCATACTTTAAGAGGGTCACTCATCAATTACAGTGCCTAGAAGGGCATGTTTAGGAATGGAGTCACTGAAAAAGGTACAAAGGAGTAATAGTAATTGGGGTAGAAGACTAAGTGCAAGTGGGACCAATAGTCTTCATGTTTTTCAATATTGCCATATAAAAGAAGGTATAGATGTCTCTGGTGTTCCTCTAAAACAGTGGTGGGAGCCCTGGCCAGTGTGGCTCAGTTGGTTGAACCTAGTCCTGTAATCAAAAGGTCATTGGTTCGATCCTGGTTAGGGCACATGTCTGGGTTGTGAGTTTGGTCCCGGTTGGGGTGCTTGTGAGAGGCAGCTGATCTGTGTTTCTCTCTCACATTGTTGTTTCTCTCCCCTCTCTCCCTCCCTCCCTTTCTCTGTTTCTAAAATCAATAAGCATGTCCTGGGGTAAGTATAAAAAAAATAAAAGTGGTAGGAAAACTTTTTATGAAGGGCCAGATAAATATTTGGGGCTTTATGTTGCAACCATTTGACTATGCCATTGTTACATGAAAGCAACTATAGACTATATGTGGTAAACAAATGGCCATGGCAGTATTCCAATAAAACTTTATTTGTAAAAAGAGACAGTGGGCCGGATTTTATCCAAAGGCCAACTCCTGCTCTTAAAGAACACAATTTCCTTCTCCATTTAAGAGAGAATTTTCCAAGAGATTGTGGGTTACAGTAGTGGAAAAGACTGTCTCAAGAGGTATGAGAAACCACTTCACTGATTTATTATAACCATCCAGCTAACATGCTAGGACATGGTAGGACTTTGTGCTAACTAGAGGGAAAGACCACATGACTCCTTAGACTTCTGCTAACTTTTCCCATCATGCTTTTCTAACTGATAAAAGTTCTCTGATTTAGTTGTTTGAATATTTGCAATTTAATGGGAAAAGATTCAGTTCAGAAAATGTCTGTATTAAACTTTGCTTTCTATGAGTTTGCTTAATTTCATTTTATTGAATTTAATTCACATACACTATTTTTACATGTGTTTTATTGTATGTATGCATTTTATTACATGTACTAATAAAATATGCCATGTGTTTATGCACTTAAAATGTGTAAATTTTATGCGTATGTATATAATATGTATATATAGGACATACATGTACATGTACAATAAAACACACATTTAAAGACACATGACGGATGTATAGATTCATTTTGATGGATGTCTAGAACATGTCCATCTCTCTAGAAAATAGCCTTATACTCCTTTGCAGTCAGTTTCCCTTAACACTTGTTTGTTGGAAACTACTCCTCTGATTTTCATCACTATAAATTAGTTTTAGTCTGTTCTAGAAATAACTTCATAATAGTGGAATTACACATAGTAAACTCTTGTATCTGTCTTTTTGATTCAAAATTGAGATTCATCCATGTTGTGGCATGCATCAGAAATTAGTTGTTTTTTATTGCTGAACAATACCTTTTTATATACAGGTGTTTATCCACTTAGCAGTTGATAATGTTTGAATTATTTACAACTCTTTGGCTATTATGAATAAAGCTGTTGTGAAATTATTATACAGACTTTTTAAGGATGTTTGATTTTTTACTCTCATGTAAATATCCAGGAGTCATATTCTAAGTGTATGGTTAGTATTCTGTGGAACTGGAAAACCTCTTTTCAAAGTGTTGTACCATTTTACACTCCCACAAGCAATGATTGATCTAGTTGCTTAATATCCTTCTGTAATACTTGATATAGCAAGAAATAACATTTGCTGTTTCTTTCCTCTTTCCTCACCTCTTAATCCCTGGCAACCGCTTATCTTTTCTGTTACCATAGCTTTACCTTTTTGAGAACTTCATATAAATGTAATAATACAGTATGTAACATTTTGAGACTGGCTTCATTGAGCATATTACCTTTGAGATTCAGGTATATTGTTGAATGATCAATTATTTGTTCTTTTTTATTCCTGAGTTCTATCACATTATGTGGATGTGTCAGGTTCTTTATCCATGTTAAAGGATATTTATATTGTTTATGGTTTTTGGAGAATATTATTAGAATGACTATGAACATTTTTGTACTAATTTTTTTGTGAACTTAAGTTTCATTTCTGTATGCTGAATACCCAGGAGTGGGATTTTTGAGTCACGTGGTAATTGTGTGCAGTTTGCTTTTTTTTTTTTTTAAATAAATACTTCTCATTTAGGAAGTAATTACATTCATTAAAGTAAATTTAGAAATTATGAGCAGGAAGGAAAAAATCAGACAAATATTTCCTAGTCTCTCTACTGAAACCTAAACACTAAAAATTTCAGTGTTTCTTTTTTTTCTTCCTCTTCTCCTCTTCTACCCCCTCCTCCTCACCTTCTCTTTCTTCTTCCTTTTCCTCCCCTTACTCCATCTCTTCTTCTTCTGTTTTTACCTAGCAGTAATCATATTGAAATTATAATTTAATAATTCATTTTTTCTCTTAATTGCATTATTTACATGTAAGACTCAGCTTACTAGACAGTGATTTTCTAATTGGCCTATGGCACAGTATCTGTCATGTACATAATCACCGTATAGACATGAGTAACTAACTATAGTGAGATTTTAGGCAGTGCAGCTGGCAGGTGTTAGGCATTTTGAACTAATCAACTTTTCTTTACTGATATGACTGCCATTAGGCCACTGGTGGCAAACACAAGGTTTGTGAGCTGAATCCAGGCCCTCCACCTTATTTTATCCGGCCTATCACCTTGTTTCTACCCGGCTGCAGTGCCGAGCTCCTTGCCCCTAGTTAAGGAGTAGTTACATTTATACAGTCCTAAAATTATATTTGACCCTTTGAAGGCAACTGCTAGGCTGATGTGGCCCCCTGTGAAAATGAGTTTGAGACGGACTCTTACCAACTGCCTGATCTTGGGGATGCTGTGGTTGATGCCAGACATTTGCTTTGCCAATTGGACTGAATAGAGCCTTAAAGTAGCAAAATATTTGTCATTGTTTATAATGTGGAGTTATTTTTTCTGGAGTAGACTTTTCCTCTAAACCTTAGTAGAATAATAGGGTTATTTGTATTCATGAAGCAAATAACATAGAAATGTTTCCATGGAATCATAGAAACCAGATGCTGCTAGCTCCATATTTTTCTACTTTTTTACTTTTACTTATAACTGCTGTGGGCTATGCCTGTTTTCAGAATGTTGGCTCTTGTCAGTTGATAGCCAAGGCCTTGATGTGGCCTTGCAGAGCTCAGATAAACACTTTGCATTTGACTGAAGTGCTAGTCATTGATGCTTCTGTCACCTTTGTAGCCAAGGGCTTGACTAAAAGGACTGTTTGGCTCAAGGTTTGGGGGAGCAAATGGATCTTCTGAATCTTTCTGATTTGGATTCTATTAGAGAATTTCATTAAGCTAATAAACGCTATAAAACTCAGAATTAAAAATCAGGAAGCATAGGATCTTTTACTTGTTTAAAAAGAGGTAGTATCTTCTGGTTGGAAAATATAGAGTAAACACTTGACACTCCCTTTTTTCAAATGAATGTAAAACCTGGACAAAATGCATGGTGTAAGTAACAGAAGGCACATTGCAGAGGAACATCAGACCTTGAAATACCATCAAACCACCAGGATCCCCTAACCTAACCTCAGTGTAGCCAGAAACCTGGAATTGAGCACGTTGGTATAGACAGAACAAGATCCAAAAGCCCTCTACTTCTGTCTTGAGGTATGAGAAAGAGTAAAAAGCTCAGAGAGTTAGGGTCAGTCACTATTCCCCGCCCCCCATCTTTTGTTTTGTATTTTCTCACAACCCAGTTAGTAAAGACATTAGTTTGCAATTGGAGTCTGTAGGAGCCGAATCTCTGGAGGGGAACCTTACCACCCTTTGATGCAGCTATGGTTCCAAGAAGGCAGAGGCAAACTCTGTTGCTTTTTTTAGTTTGTCCTCCCAGTGTTTGGCTGGAGACAGGCATAGTTTTAGAAGTAGATTGTTTCTTGCTGGAGGACAGAAAAGAATATCCTCAGGAAATTGCAAAGTGGCAGGGAGAAAATGAAGAGGAAAGATCTTAGATCCATGAAATTGCTTACAAACACCTGGGCTTACTTGTCAACCTGTGCATATGCAACGGTGTGCTCCTAATTAGCATTTCAAAGGTTTTGGAAACAGATTTGGGGTAAAACTCCACCGAAGTGGCTGACTGACCACTGGGTGGTGCACCCATGGGAATCGAAATAGCATTGCAAAGACATTCAAAACTGAACTGACATTGGAACCACAACCTACAGAAAGTATATTGGAACTTACAGCTTGAACCTTACTGGGTCAGCTAGCTGTCTGTGAAAAAAGAAATATTAATATACTCTGTAACAGGGGTGTCAAACTCATTTTCATTGGGGACCACATCAGCCTTGTGGTTGCCTTCAAAGGGCCTAATGTAATTGCAAACTCTTTAACAGTTAAGGAGTAGATACATTTATACAGTCCTAAAATTATTTCAGCCCTTTGAAGGCAACTGTGAGGCTGATGTGGCCCCCCATGAAAATGAATTTGATGCTCCTGCTCCATAGGTTTTAAGAAGATCCTGAGTTTCATAGCATATTACTCAAAATGTCAAGGATGTAATCATAGTTACTCAATATTGCAAAGAATCACAACACACTTTGGGAAAGGCAATGACAGACACTACTGACAAGATAATATAGATGTTGGAATTATTTGAAAGAGACTTTAAACCAGCCATGATTAAAACTTGTAAGTAAGACATTGCAAATATCCCTGCCACAAGTGTTAAACTAAAAGTATCAGCAAAGAAATAAAAAAGATAAAGTAGAACCAAATAAAACTTGAAACTGAAAAGTACAGTAATCATAATGAAAAACTTACTGGATAAATTCAATAGAGAATGGAGATAGAGAGAGGCACTGAGCTTGAAAGGTCAATAGAAATTTTCCAATCTGAACAATAAGGCAGAAAATAATAGGGAAAAAAGAGCTTCAGAAAACTATGGGCCAGTAACATAAGGGCTTACTAACATTGGAGTCTCAAACAGAGAAGAGAAATGTCACAATTCAGAAAAAATGTTTGAAAAATTACTGGCTGAAAACCATAATTGGACACCAAAAGTGGAGAAAAGGTCAGTTTTACTATATGAGAATTTAAAAATAGAATAAATTTTGAAAGGATGGCATTATATCATGGTGGTAATGTAGACTTCTTTGAACTTGGGAATTACAGGTTTCATATAATAGGGAATGTTTTAGTCTTTCCCCTCCTTTCCCACCTTATTACCTGAAGTGAATTACTGATTTGGTGTGAATAGTGGTGGCAATATGTTTAGTTACTTTTTCTTATTTATAGAGCAGTTCTTGGTGTATATGATAGTTTGGCTTCTTATATCTTATTTTTTAAACTATAGAAGCTTTTTACTTACAGATAACTGCAAGGATGTCAACAGCCCTGAGAAAGAAAATATATGTTATTTTTCTACTTACAAATTTTATGGAACATTAGTAGCAATTGGCAGCTTTGCTTATTTAATTTAAAAAATGTTCCATTAATTAAATACCCCTAATTTCACAGTTCTATAGACATTTGGCAGAGATTGTACAGGTTCAAAAGGAAAGTAAACACCAGAGTATCCATTAGAAGGGAAAATGAATGGAAATGATTCAGAAATAGATGTCATGAATGGACACTTAAGACTCCATATAAAAGTGCTATTTGCTCTCTAAACGAATATTTAACCTAAGCAGTTTATTCTAAAATTATTTAATGATATGATGGTGATAAAATTCGGGCATATATAATATATATTTCAATTTAAGTTTATGAGTGAGCCACTTTGCATCATTGATCATGTTAGTTTTGGTAGTACCTATTTGGATTAGAATATGGTTAACGGTTCTTTAAGCAAAATGGCTGCTTTTTTCTTGTGGGTGCTTGGGTTACCTAAATGATATATATCAAAGTTCATCAAATTTACTTCAGTCTCCAAGGCAGGTTTTTTGCTGTTCATTAGACTATGAAGGAAGAATCTTTAGTTTTGTGCTTTTCTTGTCAGTTGGTGGCTGGCTGTCAAATGGTTAGTGGACTTGAATTGTGAGCTACTAAAATTCAAAGATGCTCATGTTATTGACGAATGATCCTTATTCATTGCTTTTTTCCTCTTTTGCTCTATGTTTTGTCTCTATAGTTTACCACTTCTAGGTGGTCAAGAAGAAGTTTTGGAGCTGAACTTGATAAAATATTGCCACTTGTGGAAGGGAGTATAATGCTGGAGAGGCAGAAGTGAAATTGATAATTAACATGTGATTTAAGATCATTTATGGATTTCACATGTTTATACTTGTTCTTTAGGGATGTGACTAGATTCATAAGTTATGATAAATTTAACAGAGGACATTTTAAAGATTTCATTTATATGTATTATATATAAACATGTTATGTATATATATACATATACATGTGTACACATATCTATATACACGCATACATGTATGGATTTATAAGGATATGTAAATAAATGGTTCATAAAGCATTTTCTTGTATGAGGTCTGTCCAGAAGGTACCCAGACATGTAATATGAAAAACAGACATCTATTGAGGAAGATACAAGATACAAGAAACACTGTACATAGGACAATGATGCCTCAGTCCCCTACAAAGTAAGTTACCTTGGGACCTAACTGTGGTTCTCCCAATCGCCATCAGCTGCCCCCATCATATTTTCCTGAATCTCATTGATGGTCTGAAATCTCTTCC
>PVKU01004094.1:0-98989 GCA_004027475.1 Anoura caudifer
TATGAACAGTAAAAAGACAGCAAACTCACAGGTATTAACAACCAGACCTAAAACAAAAGCCAACTAAGCAAACCACTACAACAGGAGCAGAAACACAGAAATGGAGATCACATGGAGGGTTAGCAATAGGGGAGTGGGAAGAGGAGAGAGGGGGACAAGGTACATAGAACAAGTAGCATAGACGGTAGGTAGAAAATAGGCAGGGGGAGGGCAAGAGTAGTGTGGGAAATGTAGAAGCTAAAGAACTTATGACACATGGGCATGAACTAAAGGGGGGAATGTGGGTGGGAGGGGTGTTCAGGGTGGAGGGTAATGAAGGGGGAAAATGGGACAACTGTAATAGCATAATCAATAAAATATAATTAAAAAAAAAAGATATTCACAAGATTGCAAAAATGGATATGGTACCTTCAGGCTTTTCATTTATCTTTATCAAAGCAACTAAAAAACCAATATAGCCTTTTCATTTGAACATAATATCTCACAGTACACTAAAAATATCTTTTTATTCCTTGTATCAATGCTTAGCTTAGCCCTTCATGTACTGTAGATGTTGTTAAGTGTTTAACACTTAAATTTTCCATGGCTAAATCAAGTTTTGGAAAAAAATTCTTAGGATACTACTCTCAGAAAACCTGTTATGAATTTTGATGGTCTCTACCCTCGGCCCTGCTGGGATTGTTAATGTGAGTTATCCAGTGCTAATTCTAATAGAGACATATAAACATTAAACTAAATATTAAATTCTATTCCATAATGAATTGGAAATCAAGGAAGAAGAGTATAGTATGAGTGACATCTGACTCCTAAGAGTGGATTCTCCTTATTTGATACGTTCCTCTGTAACAATCCAGATATAGTATTTACAAAACATGGGTCAAGGATAACAGTTTGGGTAGACAAAAAGGATAATAGTTTGACAAAAAGAACACAGTTCTAAAATCTAAAGTGTAACTTTTTCTAAGCCAAAACAGCTGAGTTCCACAAAGACAGATATGGTTATTTTTTTCACATCTATATTCCCAGCATATAGAACAGTACAGTATAAAGAATATTTCTAAGCAAAAAGAAAGAATATTTCTAAGCAAATATCTAAGACTATTCCTAGCAGTAGCCCAGGCAGGTTCAATGAACGTTACCAGTGTGTGGCAAATAAAATTTCAATTCCATTTGATCCTACTATGAACAATCACACAATGTAAAGCACATTTCACCCCATATACTCTTCTCCCTCATTCCATAAATATTTAGGGAACCCACCTTGCATACAGATACGTAGAAGAGGAGACAGACAAATTCAAGTACATTTTTCAAGTATACCCTCTTTACCTTCCTTCAACTCCAATCTTGCTAACGAAGTTCTATAGAATGAGAGAGTTCGGGCCAAGATGGAGGTGTAGGTAGAAATCCTTTGCTTCCTCACACAACCAAAAAGATAACAAACAATCTAAAATCAATAAACAATCAGAAGTGCCAGAAAATCAAACTGCATGGAACTCCAACAACCAAAGAATTTAAGAAAAACTCAACCAGAACAACTACACCAGTTCACTGAGACAAAGAAATATGGCCCAAATGAAAGAACAGAGCAAAACTTCAGAAATAGAGCCAAGCAATGAAGAAACAGACAACCTATCTGATGGAGAATTTAAAGCCCTAGTAATCAAAATGCTCACAGAACTGATTGAGTTTGGTCACAAAATGAAAGAACAAATGAAAGATACCCAAAATGAAATAAAGCAAAATTTTCAGGGAACCAACAGTGACAGGAAGGAAACCAGGACTCAAAACAACGATTTGGAACAAAAGGGAAAAATAAACATCCAACCAGAACAGAATGAAAAAACAAGAATTCAAAAAAGTGAAGAGAAACTTAGGAATCTCTGGGACAACCTAAAATGTTCCAGTATCCAAATTATACGAGTGGCAGAAGGAAAACAATAGCAAGAAGTTGAAAACTTATTTGAAAAAATAATGAAGGAAAAATTCCCCAATCTGGCAAAGGAAATAGATTTCCAGAAAGCCCAGAGCCCCAAAGAAGTTGGACCCAAAGAGAAACACACCAAGGCACATCATCATTAAGCTACCCAAGATTAAAGATAAAGAGAGAATCTGAAAAGCAGCAAAAGGAAGGGAGTTACCTACAAAGGAGTTCCCCTAAGATCATCAGCTGATTTGTCAAAACAAACCTTGTAGGCAAGAAAGGGCTGGAAAGAAGTATTTGAAATCATGAAAGGCAAGGACCTACATCCAATATTAATCTATACAGCAAAGCTTTCATTTACAATGGAAAGGCATAGATAAAGTGCTTCCCAGATAAGATCAAGTTCAAAGAGTTCATCATCACCAAGCCATTATTATATGAAATGTTTAAGGGGTTTAAGAAAAAGAAGATCAAAAATATGAACAGTAAAATGACAACAGACTCACAACTTTCAACAAATGAACCTAAAAGAAAAAAAAAAACAATGAAAACAAAAACTAAGCAAACAACTACAACAGGAACAGAATCAGAGAAATGGACATCACATGGAGGGATTTCAGGGGGGAGGGGGAAGGGAGGAATGGGGGGAAAAGGTACAGGGAAGAAGCATAATTAGTAGACATAAAATAGACGGGAGAGATAAATAATGGTATAGGAAATAGAGAATTCAAAGAACCTATACATACAACCCATGGACATGAACTAAGGGGAGGGGAATGCTAGAGGGTTGGGGCAGCAGGGTGAAGGGAGGATAAAGGGGGAAAAATTGGGAAGATTGTAATAGCATAATCAATAAAAAATACTTAAAAAAGAATCAATGAGTTACAAAGAATGCAAAAAATTAATGAAAATATAAAATCCATGCATATGATCGATAAAATACTTATTTTATATAAAAATGTCATTATGAATGTCATGGATATTTAATTTTGGATTACTTGTCAATTATTCAATTGTTTATTCATCCTATTGTATTTTGAGATAAAGACATTTAAATGATTTCTTCAAATATTGCAATTTTTTTAAAGTTAAGCAGAAAAATCCTCTGAGATTTTTTTAGTAGAAGATATAGAGCCTAATTCTCGCTGTATAGCTCAGATGGTTAGAGCATCATCCATTCGCCTATTTGTGGGTTTGAACCTTGGTCAAAGCACATACAAGAAGCAATCATGCCTTGGCTGGTGTGGCTCAGTGGATTGAATGCTAGCCTGCAAACCAGGTCCCCAGTTGGGGAAGCATAGAGGCAATCACACATTGATGTTTCTCTCCCCTTTTCTCCCCCCCACCCAAAAATAAGTAAATAAAATCTTTTTAAAAAAGCAATCAGTGAATGCAAAAATAAGTGGCACATCACATCAATGTTTTTCTCTGTACCTTCCTCTCTTCATTAAAAAAAAGGAAGATACAGATCCTACCAAATGGTTTACAATGGAAAACAATGAAAAACTTTTTAAAGTTTCAAAGCCCTTCAATGATTTCAGCAGTAATTACTATAAATGAACCTTTAATTGTACTTGATTTCATATTTCAATATAAAACAAGTCATCTTAGTCAACAGTTTGGTATGTATCAGCTATGTACTTTTGATTGGGTAAATTACAAAGGTATTCACTGAGCTCTTGCCAAGCCTTTAGTTAAAAAAAAAATCTGAATTTGCTGTAACAGACTACAATAAAAGGCTCATTTCATGATGCAAAAAAAACAGTTTAAGACATCATTTGAAAAGCCCTGGCCAGGTGGCTCAGTTGGTTGGAGCATTGCTCTGTACACCAAAAAAAGGTGCAGGTTAGATTGATTACTGGTCAGGGCATATACCTAGGTTGTGGGTTCGAGCCCGTCAAGGTATGTATGTATGGAAGGTAACCAATGGATGTTTGTTTCCTTTCCTCTCTCATCTGAGATGTTTTTATTCTGAAGAGAATAAGAGAATAATAGTACTTATTTTCAATTGTTCTATAATGAGAAAGTGGACTGAAGCCTGCTAAGTACCCTCAAAGTGATAAAAGATTTACAAGAGGCACCAACTGGAATGCGTATTTGGTTTAATAGAAGAAAGACTCCCCAACACAGACTTAAGCAACTGGAGGGAAGAGGCAGAATTAAACTAGCTTACTAAATACAATGCTGTTCCGCTTTGTAACACATGACAATTTCTATTATGGGTTGGGATTAATAACATTTCTGTGAAAAATTACCTGTAGAGCTAACAGAAAGCATTAAAATGTTTTATTAGGCATCATCACATGACACTGATAGGAGTGCAATTTGATGCAACTAATAAATGCATATTGCCTCTAAGGTCAAATGCTCCTTTTAAGTATTCTACAAATAAACCTGGCAAAGTCTGAAAAGATAGGGATACATGTACCTCTATGTATAGCACTGTTTTCAAGAGCAGGATCCTGGAAATCTCAATGTCCATTCATAGAGGATTAGTTGCATAAACAATATGTACATCCATTGGATGGAATACTACATAGCTAGCTGCTTTAACAAAATCTCTTATGTGGCAATTTGAAATATGTTGAGTGAAATATTCAAAGTGCACCAACGGTATGTGTATTAGAAGCCCATTCATGTAAAAATTAATATACACACTCACATATATATGCATATAAACACTTCTTGTAAAATGACTTCAGAGATGATACACAAGAAACTTAAAAAATGGGTTACCTTTACAGAATGAGATAAAAAAAGTATCTGCAACTTTTGAATTTTTACCCCAAACAAGTATTACAAGTACAATAAACAAGTCAATCAAAAGTCATTACGATAAAGTTAACAACTATTTAAGGTACTTTTTCCATACAGAACTCCTTCCGGTGTATTTACGTTGCAAATTATAAAACCACTTAAGTGTAACCAGCATCTTTAAATCTATTCAAAATCCATTAACAACACTGTGATTTTAAAGACTACAATCTTGTGAGTCCACAGTCAGTGTCCCAACTCATTAACTATATGTAATATAAATGATTACTCTGTAAAAAGATACGGCTGAACATCCTTCACTGAATCATATAAATCTTCAATCACATGGTGGCAAAGACCTCCGGATATAATCAAGTCTGAAGATAGGTTCTGATAATGCATTTCAAAGAAACTGTGAAGTTTCTGCCCTTCCCTTGAAGAGTCAAATTGTGGTCTCAACATTGACAGAGTAACATAGTCTTACGTGCACCAAATGTCTTACTACTCCTTGGTAAATGAACTTGCAAATGCATATGAAACATCGTCTTTTGAAATTGTATCAGATGCACATTTTGTAGGTCAGGAGTCAGAGGTGATTAAAAAACGAGAGATTCGGGTTAGATTTAACGAAATCATAGATTTAAGCATATAGCATTGGCCCAGTTAAACAACGGAAATCCCAGGACATCCCACTTATGAGACCACAAATCTCTTGAGATCAAAGACTTCTCTGAAGAGCAAAGTAAGGTAGAAGCTGCCTGGAAAGAAACCATAAAGATAACTTCACAAGACTGTGAGAGAGGTGGGAGAAACCCAGCTTCCTATGTTAAGAACTAGGCAAGAGAAGAAGACTAAATGGAAATAAGCGGAAAGGCTAAAGGGCTAGAAACACATTTCAAAAGGAGAGGTTGGTGAATGGAAGGACAAATGGTAGCTTAAAATTAGGGATCAGGAGAGAAGCAGGGGTAATGGGTTAGGTAGCAGCCGGGGTTTGGGGAACCAAGAAGGTTGGGCTGGGTGGATACCATGGGGGAGGCTCCCAATGGGAGAGAGCCGGAAAGGGGCGAGGGGAGCCCCGGGGCCCGCCCCACTTCCCTCCCAGCTGCCTGGCTTCCCCATCTGGGCTGGGGCTGTGTGTCAGCAGCGGCCGCACACGTGTGTGCGAGGCGCGGCTGGGAAAAAACTGGCGCCTGCCCCCGTGGCTGCAAGACTCGGAAAGGCCCCAGGGCACCTCCGGGATCCTTTGGCCCCCTCACACGTGGACTGAAGAGCCACCGCTCGCTGGTCCCGGCCTGCGCCGTGGCGGCTGAGAAGCCAAGGCCTGGTGTGGTAGTGTCGCTGGAAGAGTCAGAGCGCCGGCCGGGGCAAGGAGTCTGGGCGACAAGCTCGATTACCTCTGCCTGTTTCCGGACCACATTGTCGGGGCTGAGCAGGTTTCCCAGGAGCAGGTAGAACTGTTGCTGCTCCGCCGCTGACGCCGCCATTGCGCTAGGCGTGAGAAAGAGAGAGACAGAGAGAGAAAGAGGAGAAGGGAGGGGAGACAGAAGCCGTGAGGCGCGCTGGCGGCTGGCGGCTGGAGGGAGGGGTGGGGGCGGGCCCAGCGCGGGGACCCCGCACTAGCCTTGCGCGCGGGACTAGGGAAGCCGGGCGGGAAAGGGCGGGCCAAAGGGGCAAAGAGGAGAATGGGGCGGGGCCTTCCGACCCCTCACCCCCGCCGTGGCCGCCGGCGTCTGCGCCTCATTGGCCCTGGGAGTGTGGGGCGGGGCCGGGTCGTGAGGATTGGCCACGCACCCAGCAGTTCCGTCACTGGCGGTGCGTGGCGTGCTGCTGGGATTAGGAGGGGGCCGGGCGAGTAGGGAATTTATCCGCGTGAATACTGCTGGGGCTGCGTCGCCTAGGGAGGGAGGTGTCGGCTGTCCGCCTCAAGAAATTAAGCCCCGGCGAGGGAGGAGGGGCCAGCTCAGAGCGCGGGAGATTTCGGCATCCCCGGCTAGCCGGCCTCATCCCTCGCTAATCGGCCTCGTCGCCTCCAGTCCCTCGCCGCAGGACAGGGAGTGCTCCCAGTTCCAAGCCCTTTCGCCCCTGCGATACGGTACTCCCACTCCTCTGGGAGAGAGCTCCTTTGAAACCCACCTCACACTTAAATTTCATGCCCTGCCTCCCCAGAACCTCCATCTGTCGAACCCTCAGACCGCCCCTTCCGCCGCGCTCACCAGTGTCTCACGCCCTGTGCATGCCCGGGAGAGGGGTTACTCAGCCCTGCAGAGAGGGCTCTCTCTGCAGGCCTTCTCTACCCAGCGTAAGACGTGTGTGTAGCACACACGTCCCCACTCCCTCCCCACCTCAGGATCCGTGACTATTTCTTTAAATTCCGGGTTTTGGGGTCCTGTTCTTTAAACGGTTGGGGAAGTTGAGAGAGACACCCCTCTCCCTAAAGCAGCATTTGTAGTGTTGATCCCTCAAGTGTTACTGATTCCCACAGGTACTGCGGGCCCAAAGACCTTATTTCAATTGCACCGCACTAATGCTTAGGTAATATACCCAACTTTCTTTACTACTGTAGCTGCCAAAGGCTGAGAGAGCAGCCCCTACTTTGTCCATCGCACAGGGCTGAAGATGACAGTGAAGAAAATAATTCATCTTTGCCTTAAAAGGACACAGCTTTTCTAATGAGGTTACACGTTGGGTGAGATGGAGTTTAGTACACTTCTGGCAGGCCATCGTATTTAATTTAGGAAATTAAATTTCCTGTTGACTATTTTGCTCAAGTTTTGCTCTTTGGAAGTCTACTTAAAATATTTGCTTTTAGCGAAGGATTTAAAACATTGGCTGTACATTAGAATCTGGACTGCTGTGTCCAGAATCTCTGGGCAGAGTTCCTGGGATCCCCATGCAATTGTGATTATCAGCCAAATCATTTTAAAAGATTTTAATTAATCTGTGGAGAAAACTCCCCTAAGTTTTAGCTGTAAGAGTGATAGGGTTCTCTACAAAAAGTCTGCAGACCTATCTTTGTAGAAGTGATGTTTCTTAGATGTGACAATTTATCATTCTTATGGCACATTTCTTCAAAGACAGACCATTAGCAGTGGGAATGGCTGTATTAAGAGAAGGCTTTTACCTCACCCAAGGTAATTAAGATATGGGAATCACATACTATAGACCATTTTTAATGACTGGGTTACCAGTGAAATAAGGTAAATTGCCTAGAGTCTTGCTCAAGAGTAGGGCCTGATCTCCAGTTATTTTTTAACACCTGCTGTGGTGTTTTTATTGGCAGTGACTCCATAGAGTATATATATTTGTTCAGTAATTATTAAATAATAGACATTCCAACTTAAGTCTGCACATTCCAAAAGAGAGAGTTTATTTTTCAGGAATATATGGTAGAAGGTAAAGAACCTTAAACTTGAGTGGATTTGGGTCTTTAGTCTCTGCTTATGTAAACTTGAGTGAGCACATAATGTTTGTAAGCCTCAATTTCTCATCTATAAAATGGAATAATAATGACTGTTAAGGTATGGTATTATTACTCACAAAAGTTCTAACGTTACATTATACTTGGAAATAAAATGGAAGGGTAGAAAACTTTAAATCTTGCTTACTCCTGACAACTGCCATTGCTTTGGGCTGATTTACTGTGAGTGGCCAGCTCCTGATGCCTTTCCCTTCAGCTTATTAGACCTGATTACCTCTGTTAAGTTCTGCAACATATTTGCTTATAGCATTTAAAACCCCTTGTGAAAAAGGGTGAGGTTGGGAAAATAGAAGACTGGACGTTTCTCTCAACTGGTTCATGAAATCTAGCTAATTTAGGATTTTTGATGTTTGTCAAAAGTCTCTGCACAGTCTGGTCATGACATTTATAATATCACAGCAGGCAAGACTCCTTAAAAACTAAGCACTAGGCCCTGGCTGCTGTGACTCAGTGGATTGAGCCTGGGCCTGTGAACCCGAAGGGTCAACCAGTTCAGTTCCCAGTCAGGTCATATGCCTGGGTTGTGGGCCAGGTTCCCTGGTGCAGGGTGTGCAAGAGGCAACCACACATTGATGTTTCTCTCCCTCTCTTTCTTCTTCCCTTCCCCTTTCTCTAAAAATGAATAAATAAAATCTTTTTAAAAAGAGCATTAGAATGTTCTCCAGCTACTGTTCTTTGATGGACTTCCATGTTGATGAAAGTGTTTTAGAAATGGGAGGTGGCTGGAGAAGTTGCTTATAAAACCTCTGTGAAAGTGTCTCTCAGCTGTGGTAGAATTTGGTCTTGACTATTTCCAGTTTTTGAGTGCTGAATGTAAACAAAATAAGATTCTTCCAAATGAACAATCATAATTTTTTAAAAGTTTCCCCAAGGCTCCAAAAAAAACCTGTAACCACTTGGTTACATAACTTATGAGAGTCTATATCATAACTTATGAGAGTCAGTTTAAATAATATAAATTAGAATCAGTGACTGTACGCAGATGTATGGTGATGGTATTATTTACAGGTATTTATTAACATGGTACAATAAAAAAAAAGATTGGCATTATTTCCTTACCTGAAAATGAGAATAATATTTCTTCATAGGGGTGTTGTAAAAGTTAAGATAATATTTGTTAAATCTACATAGTATGGTGTCTGCATAGTAGTAATTTTTAGCTGTTGATTAATTAGATGGATTTTGGGGTTAAATAAGAAATAAACCTAAGCAAATAATTACTCTTAAAGCTACATGTGGTATAAATATGTGGGTCGCATTTTTGTGTTTTTAAAATATATGTGTATATTTTCTATTAGTCTCCCAATTGTGCAGAATAAAATAGTATGTGGAATGGATTAAGGATAGTTCATAGACACGTGGCTGATAAATGTAATTTTTAACTTTTTCTAATAATAATATTGTTTGTTGCCCAGATAAAAGCCAGCAAAAAAAAAAAAAAAAAATGAGAACAGTTTAAACACTGGTCCCCAACCTTTTTGGCAATGGGGACCAGATTTATTAAAGACAATTTTTCCAACAACCTGGGGTCGGGGTATGGTTTGTAGATGATTCAAGTGCATTACATTCATGCTCACCTCCTGCTGTGCAACCTGGTTCCTAACAGGCCTGGAGGTTGGAGACCCCCGGTTTAAAAGGTTGTTTACTGAAAATAAAAATGCTGAACTGTTCACACTTTTTCAGCTGCTTTTTATCAAAATGTTCAAGTCCCTGATCTCTGAAGCAGTGTGTTACTTAAAGTATTCCAGCCAGGGGCAAGGGAAACCTTCATATTCCCTAAGAGCATGATGTGCAAAAAGGCCCTCAACAAATTGCTGAATTGAGCACAGGCAGAGGAAGTGTGGACTCAATTAAGGTAACTTCTTTTGCTTTCTTTCATAGTTTTATTTATGAAAGTCGCTGAATGAGTATAGATAGTAGGATGCATTTTAGGGAGGCAGTCAAGTTTGAAGGCTAGAAGCTCAGACTCCAGAGCCAGCCTGATTGAAAGTTCAAATAAAGACTTTACAACTTATGTGCTTATGTGATCTTGACCAAGTTAGTAACTTCTCGGTCCCCATTTCCTTTTCTATGAAATGGAGATAACAGAAGTACATTTCACTATGCATTAAAATACTTGACATAGTGCCTGGTACAAAGTAAATGCTTAATAAATATTAGCTGTCATTACTAATGCAGATTGAAACCTCCAAAATTTGTAAACTTAATCTTGATTGCACATCTATCTATTAGATTATTACATTTTTATAATCCTGTTATATAAGCAGTCATGTTATAGCAATGCATAATAACTATAGTTAAGAAAAAACTTTTCAGTTTGATATGATCATCATAGAATATTTTAAGGCCATTTTAAACTTTAAATGCTATAGTTGCACTGTCCACTGTGGTAGCCACAAGCCATTATGGCCATTGATCACTTGAAATGTGGTAAGTTCAAATTAAGGTGTGCTTTAAATATAAAAAACACACTAAATTTCAAAGACATAGAGATTAAGAATAACTAACAGTTTTATACTGATCATGTAGAAATGATCATATACTGTTTTAAATGATTATATTTATTAATAAACTACAATTATTAATTATATTAACAATTTTGCCTGTTTTTACTTTTTAAAATATGGCTACTAGAAATTTTAAAGTTACATATGTAGTTTGCATTTGTGAGTCACATTATATTTTCATTGGACAGTGCTTTACTAGAGAATAAAATAACCAGCTAGCTATACACAGGTGTCCTCCATACTTTGTTCATTTACATTCAGTAAGTGATTTGTTACAAAGTGAAAATTAGCTACCTTATAGGGCTTTTGTTGCTTCCAGTTTTCCCACTGGATTCTCAGGAATTTGGTGACATGGCACTACTTTCTGAGCAGTGTTCCTTGCTGATGAATTTTCTTTCCCTGCTGGTTTGACATTAAACAGATTCGTTAACCTTTAGAAGGTAAGACTCCAGATTTGATCCTGTAGAATAAATACTTATAACTTAAATCAAGGACTGGTTAAGAGTTGGGGGTAGAAAGAATACCTTTTATTTTTTTATTATTTTCTTTTAAATGTGATAAATGAATTTAAAAACCATCATTGGCTGCATTTCAATGCCTGAAATAAAGACATGCTTAGCAGAAGAATTTCATTTTTAAGTTGTGTGTGTGTGTATGTTTTAGAACACAGATAGATAGGTTTAAAGTAAAAGCATGAAAAAAGATATACCATGAAAACAGTGTTCAAAATGGAGGGGTTGACTATGGGAATGGGTTGATGGGACAGGGGAGAGCAATGAGGAAAAAGGCAGGACAGCTGTAACTGAACAACAATAAAAAAAGAGAGAGAGACCTGAAATGGCTGTACTAGTATCACACAAAATAGATTTTAAAATGAAATTGTTATCAAAGACAAAGGAGGTAATTTATTATGATATTTAGGAAGGTCTAAACAAATGAAAACTCATTACATATGCAAGAATTAAAAGACTTAATATCAAGATGGCAACACTCCTTGAATTGACCTACAGATTTAAAGTAATTATCAAAATTTCAACTGCTTTTTTTAAAAGAAATGGACAAGCTAATCTAAAATTCATATTAATTGTAAGAGACTACAAATATCCAAAACAATCTTGAACAAAACAGAAGTTGGAAGATTCACATCTTGATTTTAAAGCTTACTACAAAACTACAATAATGAAGACACTATGGTACTGGCTTAAGGATAGATATATGATCAATGGAATTGAATGGAGAATCCAGAAATAAATCTTATATTTGTGGTTAATTGATTTTTGGCAAGAATACTGTGATGGTTAATTTAATGTTTCAATTTTGCCAGGCTATGGTACCTAGCTGTTTGGTCAAATGCTAGTTGTTGCTGTGAAGGTATTTGTGGATGTGATTGACATTGAAGATCACTTGAATGTAAGTAGAGCAGATTAACTTCCAAAAGGTGGGTGGGTCTCATCCAAGTAGTGGAAAGCCTTGATTGAAAGCAAAGACTAGTTTCCAGAGGAAGAAGCAATTCTGCTTCAAGACCGCAGCACAGAAACAACCACAGGCTTGCTTTGCAAATTTCAGACACAGGATTGCAACATCAGCTTTTACCTGGATTTCCACTTGTTGGTCTGCCCCTATAGATTTCAAACCTACCAGCCCCACAATTATGTGAGCTAATTTCTTAAATATCTCTTTCTGTATCCCATTGATCCTATTTCTCCAGAGAACCCTGATGAATAAAAATGCAATACCATTCAGCATGAAAGAGCAAGCTTTCCAACAAGAGTTACTGGTACAACTGGATAGCCACATGAAAAAGAATGAAGCTGGACTGCTACTTCACACCATATATAAACCTCAAAATAGACTCCAGACCTAAATGTAGGAGCTAAAACTATAAAATTCTTAGAAGAAAGCAGACCAAATCTTCATGGTTTGGGGTTACACAATAGTTTTTTAGATGTAACACCCAAATCACAAAAGCAAAAGGAAAAAATAGATAAAATTGAACTTTATAAAAAAATTAAAACTTTGTGCTTCAAAGGAAACCACTGAGAAAGTGAAAGTACAACCCAGAAAATGGACAAAAATATTTGCAAATCATATAAGGGACTTGTATCCAGAATATATAAAGAACAGTTACATTCAATGATAAAAAGACAACCCATTAAAAAGTGGGTAAAACAGTGGGATTACTGGGTCAAAAGGTAGGTCCATTTTTAGTTTTAGACAATTCCATACTACATTCCATAGTGGTTGTACCAGTCTGCAATCCCACCAACAGTGCACCAGGGTCCCCTTTTCTCCACAACTTCTCCAACACTTGTTTGTTGCTTTGTTTATGATGACCATTCTGACTGGTGTGAAGTGGTATCTCACAATTTACAATAGCCAAGTGTTGGAAGCAACCCAGGTGTCCATCAGTAAATGAATGGATCAAAAAACTATGGTATATTTACACAATGGAATTCTATGCAGCAGAAAGAAAGAAGGAAGGAACTCCTGTCGCATCAGTGGAACTGGAGAGCATCATGCTAAGTGAAATAAGCCTGGCGGTGAAAGACAAATACCATATGATCTCACTTTTAACAGGAACCTAATCAACAAAATAAACAAGCAAGCAAAATATAACCAAAGACACTGAAATTGAGAATAGACTGACAGTGATCAGAGGGGAGAGGGGAGGGAATATCTGGGTAAAAGGGGAAGGGTTTACAGGAACAATTATAAAGGACACATGGACAACAACAAGGTGGGGTGGAAATGGGGAAAGGAGGCGGGGAGGGCTGGGGCAGTGGGCTGGGATGGGAGTAAAGACAGAAAACTGTACAAGAACAACAATTAAATTTAAAAATTCTTTACAATTAAAAAATAAATAAAATGTTTTAAAAAAGTGGGTAAAACATCTGAGTAGACTACTTCCCAAAAAAGATATAAAAATACATATGACTAATAAATACAATAAAAGATGCTCAACATCATTTCATTAGGGATATAAAAATTAACACCACAATGAAATGTCACTTCATACCCACTAGGATGGTTGTATTAAAAAAGACAATAGCAAGTGTTAGTAAGGATGTGGAGAAATTGGAACCCTCATACATTGTCTACGGGAATATGAAATGTTATAGTCAATTTAGAAAACAGGTACTTCTCCAAAAGTTACACTTAGAGTTATCATATGATGCAGCAATTCCATCATATGGAATTCCATTTCTCTTGAGCATATACTTAGTATATGCTCAAGAGAAATGGTAACATGTGCGCAGAAACTTCTACATATTCATAATAGCCATAAAGTAGAAACAAGCCAAATGTACATCTATTGATGGGCAGATAAACAAAATGTGGTATAACCATACAATGAGATGTTATTTATCAATAAAAAAATAAAGTATTGATACATGCTACAACATGGATAAACTTTAAAAACATGGTAAGTGCAGCTCAGTGGACTGAGTGCCAACCTGTGAACCAAAGGGTCATTGGTTTGATTCCCAGTCAGGGCACATGCCTGGGTTGCAGGCCAGGTCCCCTGTAGGGAGTGTGTAAGAGACAACCATGCACTGATGTTTGTCTCCCTGTCTCTCTCCTCCCTTTCCCAAATAAACAAGCAAACAAACAAACAAGTAAATAAATGACCACAAACATGATAAGTTAAAGAAATCAGACATAAAAAGTCACGTTTTTTGGTTCCTTTTATATGAAATGCCCAGAACCAGCACATCCATAGAGACAGAAAGTACCATAGTGGTTGTTAGGGGCCTGGGGGGACTGAAGGTAAGTAGAAGAGGAGAGGAGGGAATGTGGAGTGACTGCTAATGGGTATGGAGTTTCATTTTGGGGTGATGAAAATATTCTGGAATCTGATAGTGGTAAGGATACACAACTCTAAATATACTAAACACTCTATTGTACACTTTAAAAGCATGAACTTTATGGTATGTAAATGATATCTCAAGAAAGCTGTTATTTTAAAAAATTGGGTTTTTTTAGAGATCTGAAGGAACTTGATCTAGACCTTGATTAGTGACTTTTTCCTATTTTTCACAAGATTTTGAACTCAGTTCAGAATACATGGATGATAACATTCATAGTTCTCAAACCTTCTGAACATTCCTAAACCATTATTTGGGGGTGGGGAGAGAAATGGGAGATTCAGATATGATTTAATCTCTATAATTTCCTCTCCATCTATTTGCTACTTGAAGCAAGTATCTTACACTTTGGTCACAACAACATACACATTTTACCTCATATATTATGATGGCTTACATAGTGGAATATTAATTGTGACATAAATCCACATCTCAAATTAGCATCCCCTGGCAAGATAGATTTTTTAATGGTCTAAAGTTAGTAAGGAAGAAACAAAAGGAACTTTACAGTAGTTCATATTCTTCAATTTTACTCACTCTATGTGTAGTACTGTTTTATGCTACACTTTACTGTTAGTTATTTATTCAACGAACAATGTATTTACTTAGCAAATATTTATTGGGCACCTTCTCTGCAGTGGGCACTCATAGGCTGTGGGGATTCAGTGGTGAGCAAGTGGACTGAGTTCCCACCTTCGTGGAGTTCAAAATCTTTTCAAGGAAATCAGACAATGAATAAATAAACTGAGTAGAAAAGGTATTTTTAAACAGTGACCACTGGCAAAAAAAAAAGAATAGTGGGGTCAAGAATGACTGAAGCAGAGTTGGGCACCATTTAAGGGACACAGTGTTTTGAGGGGAGGTTGTATCTGAGCTGAGACTTGAAAGATGAGGAGAGAAGCGAAGAAAAGGAAATTCCCCCAAACAGGAAACAGTCAGTGCAAAAACCCCAACTCAAAAATGAGTCTAATGTATTCTAGCAAGGAAAGATTGGTATAGAGCAGGGTGAGCTATGAGGGAAGATGCTGGAAGGAAAGTAGGGGCCAGATCATGTAGGGCATTATAATAGTACGGAATTATGAGTTATTGTAAGTGGAATGGGAAGGCATTTGATGATTAAGTAAGAGATATGACCTGGAAAACAGCTTTAAAAGATCATTTTGTCTGCTATGTAGGAAATAAACTGTAGGTGGGAAGTGGGGAAGGTCAGTGAGCACGAGACGTTATTGTAGCACTCCAGCTCAGCAAAGATGGTGGCTTGAGCTACAGTGATCCCCAGTGTCTGAAGTGGTCTGATTTAGATAACTTTTCCTTTGAAAATAGAGCTGGATATAGGGTGCAGAGGCAGATCTAAATTTTGTGGGACAAAATTTACATAATTTGAGGGCCATCTATAAGAAAAATTAAACAATACAAAATGAAGTGCCTTAGAAGGTTTCTGTGCATGTGAAGGACTCAGCAGCTTAAGCTTCATGAGCTTCATGGTAGCTTCACCTCTGACGGGGATGAGAGGGCATATCAAGGATGCCTAGGTTTTTGATCTGAGCAGTTGTGATACCATTAAATGAGAATGTCTTTGGTTATGGTCTGGAAAGAACAAAATAAGTCAGGTTTCCTTCATAGGAAGTTTGAGATGCCTAATAGACATCCAAAAGGTTATGTCCAATAAGCAGTTGGACAGAAGGGCCAGGAGCTCAGGAAGAGGGCAGAGTTGGGAATAATTTAAATCATCACATTTATGGCATTGGAAGCTGTGGAAGTGGATGACATCACCTGGGGAAGAGAAAAGAGGGCAAAGGACTCAGTCCTGAGACATTCCAACACTTGCAGGTTGGGCAGAGGAGGTTTTTAATTCATAATATAAATATCATAAGAGGGAACTAGTGGCAGTACATTGAACATTGGTCACCTTAAACTCTAATTCCCTTTTGATCTCCGATTGCAAGGGTTTCTTTAATACCTAGGAATCCACTAATGAATGTAAAGATAGTAGAAGAACAAGTAAGCACAACGTTAAAGTAAATTACACAACATTTTATGTTAAGGGACTACTTCTATTTTTATTTTTGATACTTTAAGAAGTGGTATTTTCTCAGTGCTTCTCTACATCTTCAACCATATAATCCAATCTGTTTCTCTACCTCTCACTTAGAAAGGATGTTTCACAAAGAAATTAGGTCAAACTAATACTAAGAAGCCAAATGATGTCTTCCCATCTTATTCTAAGCATTTTTCTAATTAATTTTGTTTATGCTTAAGTTTGTGCTTAATTATCAGAGATAATATGCCTGCTTTTTTAAAGAATGCAGAAAAGGAATGGGAAAGGCAGGAATATGTGTTTTAAGTTTTATCTGCCATCTAAAATAAGAGTGACTTGGAGCCATGTTATAAAAATGCTTGTGTTACAGGGATTCAGCTATACCATAGGCCAAGTATTTTCTCTTAAAACATAACTACATTTATAAAATATTGATAGAATATAGCTTAAAAATGGAATATTAGTCCTCGTATGTAAGCACCATCATTTTAAAGGTCCTATTACAGACTTGGGGTTGCTCTTCCAGAAATTAAATCGCTCTGGAACTCCGGGACCTGAGGTCTTATACCTCTGCTTGTATTTTAGATTTCTCTCCCTCCGTTTTCCCTGTTAGTCAACTGCCACTTACTGGAGCTGCCAACTTAAATGACAGCTGTCTCTGCTTATCAGCTGCTATCATCATCTCGTTATCTATGTGTTTTGGAAACCAGATGACCAAGTGCATTAGATGGTTATGTGAAATAGGCACAAAGTAGAGAGCCAAGTGTATTTCTTGTAGAGAATACTATGCATGAGCTTGACAATTATTTGGCCACTCAGGTATTTTTCATTTGGTGGTTCAAAACTATGTTATAGAGGATTAACTAGACTACTGATGTTATGAAAGTTCCAACATATATAAGCAGAAACACTTAAGTGACAAAACAGTAGAGCAAAACTGTTTGGGGAAGTCTAAATTAAACTTTATATAATAAAGACATGGCCATTGACAAATCCCCTATATCTAATTTTCTTTGTAAGATGACATTTTGGCTTTTTTATGCCTACTTAAGAATCACATTCTAGGGGAAGGTAGTCTTTTGACTACTTAGTGATTAATTTTTCTACAATAAAAATGAATTATGTTTTCTCTTTACTTGATCTCTGAAAATTAAGACAAAATGTACTCAGCTTCTGAGAAGACACAACCATAATGTACAGAAGCCTAAGATGGGGTTTCTAAAAATTTTAAACAGAACTTTGAGACACTTGATAAAGTTAAGCATCTTTGTGTCATACTGCTTTTAAGTGCTTTTTTTCTAGAGGAAAGTCAGGTAAAATGTCCCGGTGAATTGGATTTTGATTAATTGGTGAATAGAAGGTGGAATGATCAAGAAATAAAAATTCTCTGTCCAAGTAGCTCAGTTGATTAGAGCATAATTCCAATACACCAAAATTGCAAGTTTGATTCCTGTTCAGGGCATGTACAAGAATCAACCAATGAATATATAAATAAGTGGAGCAACAAATCTCTCTCTCAAAATCAATTTAAAAAGAAATATTATAATAAGAGTTTTCTGTTAGAAAGTAAATAAAGAACACAATTAGCAGTGGCCAGAGATGGAATAAATATATCTTACTTGGGTATATACTACAAGGATCCTGATCAGGGAAAACAGCTATGCCCATACATGGGTCCTGGAAAGGTTTCTCTCCGGAACCACCTAAATGAAATAAAAACTCATTTTGGCTGTTTCAAGAAGGCTACACAAATAATTAGGACAATAGTTTATATTATTTTGGGCAATTCTTATAAAATGATACTTTCTTAAGTACACGGAGATAGTCATCAGGTAATTTAGGACACTCTATCAAAGAACAATGAGCAATCATGAAATTTGTACTCTTTCATTCTTGGTGTCTTTCCAGTCAGTGCTCAAAATCATTTTTTTTCTGGTCTTTCCTTCTTCTTAGGTACTACTATGGGGACTCTGGAAGGTAACAGAGTTGCAATGGCCCCCTGGATCTCACACAGAGATACTTTCCCCCCAGAATCACCCTTATCTATCCCTCAATATGGATTAAATTCTTAATTTTCTTCATCTGAATTTGAGGTTTGGGGTTGACTTACAGTAGTCAAAGCTGTTTTAGGCACTGTGGTCACTCCTGTCATGGCATGTCATGAACCCCACAGTTCCGTCCTCATGGCTCAGGGAGGTCACCGTGGAGACATCTGACTGCAATTGTGACCCATTGCAGGTAAGAAGTGCTTTGCTGTTGGCATATTTCAGTTTTCCCACAAACAAGTTTTACAGGGTGTTCAGGCATTCACATATTATAAGCTAACCCAACTGTTTCCAAAGACATGGAAGGGAAACGGAGCTCTGGCCTTTGAGAACTCAAAGGAAAACTCATGCTTTTGAGGGTTTCTCAAATTGTATACAAATATATCATCAATTTCCATTTTGAAACAGTAGTTTCTTTACCTACAAATTTCAATTCTGTTCTACAACTCAATATTGAGGAGAAAAACTGATCTCATGGAGACAAAGGAAATTTTATATGGAAAAAAGAAAATTTCCTATTAAATGAGTTTGTGGCATTTTGTAGTTAAATTTTTATATTATGTAAAAATATATTAACTTTGCAGGTTTTGCCTAGATTATCCTGGTCCTAGATGATGCAGTTTCACTACATTTAGAATTCCATTATTCTGTTTATAAATTTTTGTAGATAATTAATTGAAAATGAACTTCTTGGTTTTTAGAATCATTTCAAAAAATGTACACAGACCTCTTTGGATGGGTCACAGTGTTTCTTGGTAAAATGTGAAATACAAGTACTTTAGACATCATCTTGAAAGCTCTTCAGCACCATTCATTGCTTCTTGGTCCTCATGTCTATCACCTGTAGTTTATTCTGATATTTTGGCTCATGGGCAGGGGTGATGGCAGTGAGGTGTCCTCATGGCTCTTTGCTCAAGGATCCTACCAAGAGTCCAAAGCCAGAAATTATGATGGTTAAGTAATTGAATGATTATAAGATGTATGAAGAACACATTGAAAGAATGAATCCCAGCCATTCCTCCAGCCCCTATGGTATTGACAGTTGCTTAATTTTATAGAAGGTGCTGGCTGACTTCAGCTGCCCTGGCTGATATTTGGGCATGCCAAACCTACAACAGAGATTAGATTTAGAGGAATATCTATTGATTTCTCCATCAGCAAGCACCCAACACGTGGAAGAACAGTTGACTAGGAAGCATCAGGTAGATAAAGGTAGGCCAAAAAACCAGGTGTACAGAGGACTGTGGAGGTGATTTTGCATTAAGGCCCTGCTGGCCTTTTTTTCCACTTTATGGCTAGAATCAGATGAGTTGTGAGAATTTTGGATAATCAATAAACTCTATGACTTATTTATTTTCTCTTTAAAAATATATAATAATCATTTGAATATTTGTCCTTCTTCATGTAATGATAGGTTTAGATTCTTTAAGCTGTTTATATAACCCTCACAACATTTCCTTTAATACTACTGTTTGGGATGGTGGTGTGCATGTTAGTGATGGATAATATAAATGGCCTTTTGTGTTTTTTGAAAAAGGAAAATTCCTGTTCTTAATTATTAAGTATTCAGTGAGCTCATAATGTGTTCAAGTAATCAACTGTGATGCCCTCAGCTGCCCCAGATATTGTCATAACTTTTCACTCTTTATTCCCAAACCTTACATTTACATCTATGTACTCACAAGTGGGTACATACTTATTTCCTTCTTACCATCATTAGCCTTATTTTTTTGAAATGTTGAGCCTAACCACTTTTTAAAAAAACAAATATTTTTTAAATGTTTACATTTAAATGAGACAACATAATAACTTATTACAGAGTTGAATAGAAAGGCCTGGAAGCAAAATTTGTGCTTTTCCCATCCATGGCTGCCCCTTCATGAACATGTTCATGCTGAGACCCTGCTGCACTGCTTTTCTTGAGGTGCATATTTTTATGCTGCATCATACATTTAGTGAAATAGCTACAGTCTTACCTGGGGTGGAAGACGGACCACCCTTAATGTAATTCAGATGAAAACTGGATTTAATTTTTTCAGGCAATAATTTTGATGTGTCACAGAAAATGAAGCACATTTTCCCCACTGGCTCCTTTCTGTGCCAGTTTTTGTACTAATATAGAGGACTTGTTTGGCAGGACTTACCACTCAAAAGACCTGAAATTCATCTGCATGGATCTTTTATCAAAAGTTCATTGCTGCAGAAAGTGGAGACCTTTTGTAGCACTTTATCTTCAGCTTCCATTCAGTGAAAATCCAACTTGATGTGTGATTTCTTTCAATCCATAGATTCATGGACCTAGCTAGGATTGGAAGAATTCAAATTCATTCAACTAGGAATAATATAATTCATATAGTAGAAGACTAGATATGAAGTAACCAAGAGTTAAGAATCTGATCTTCACTTGATCTTTCAAAAAGAAATTTTTCACGGACAAAGGATCTGAAAGACATTTCTCCAATGAAGATAAACAAATTGCCAGTAAGTACATGAAAAGATGCTCAACATCATTTGTCATCAGAGAAATACAAATCAAAACCACAATGAGATACCACTTCACCCACTTAGATGACTTTACTTAAAAAGTCATTATAACAATGTTGGTGAGAATGTACAGAAATTGGAACCCTCTTACACTGTTGGTGGAAATGTAAAATGGTTCAATCAATTTAAAAAACAGTCCAGCAGTTCCTCAAAATGTTAAATAGAGAGTTACTATTTGACCCAGCAATTCTACTTCTAGGTATATACCCAAGAGAAATAAAAACATATATTTACACAAGAACTTGCATATGAATATTCATAGCAGCATATTTTATAAAAATTAAAAGGTGGAAAACAACTAAAATGTCTCTTAACTAATGAATGGGCAACAAAAAGTGGTATATCCACACAATGAAGTATTATTTGGCAATGAAAAGGAATTAAGTACTGATGCATACTACACATAGATAAACTTTGAAACATTATGCTAAGTGAAAGAAGATGGTCACAAAAGACCATATATTATATAATTCATGAAATGTTCAGAATAGGCCTATCTATGTGACAAAGTTGTTTAGTGGTTACATAGGTCTGGGAGAGGTGAGAAAACAGGGAATGGCAGCTAAAGGGCATGGGCTTTTTTCAGTTGATGAGAATGTTCTAAAATGGATTATGTTTCTCATTTCACTACCATGAATATACTGAAAACATACAAATCATATACTTTAAAGGGTAAATTGTATGGTTTGTGAATTACATCTTTAGCTTTCCTATCTCAGTTTTTTATTATCCTGCCTACCAGAAAATTCTGTTTTTTTTTTCACCTTATTGCTTTAGCTCACTCTAATCAAACTCATTTCTTTTTTTAAATGCCTTTTGTTTTTCTAAATTAGTTTTTATTGAACATGCTATTACAATTTTCCCAATTTTCCTCCTTTTGCCCCTCTCCACACAGCACCAGGCCATCCCCACACCATTTTACATGTCCATGGGTCAAACATATAAGTTATCTGGCTACTCCATTTTCTATACTATACTTTACATTCCCATGGCTATTCTATAACTACCAATTTGTACTTCTTAATTCCCTCACCTATTCACAGCCCTCCACAAACCTCCTATCTGGCAACTATCGAAATCCTATCCATACTTATGATTCTGTCTTGATTCTTCTTGTTTGCTTAGTTTGTTTTTTTTACTTTATTTATTTCTTTTTTGTTTTTTCTTTTTTAAAAATTGCTCAATTTATTATTAGTTATTGTTGTTAATCATTTACTGTGCCTAATTTATAAGTTAAACTTTACATAGGTATGTATGTATAGAAAAAATATAGTTTTTTCCTTTATAAGTTCAGTATTATCTGCTGTTTCAGGCATCCACTGTGGAGTTGGGGCATATCCCCTGTTGGTAAAGGGGGACTACTGTATTAGTAATACAAGAATCCAGGCAGCTTTTCACAGGGTGGTGAAAATGTGCCTAATGACCAGCAATTACAGGAATGGTTTTGTTTGAATTGTAGGTAGATAGCTAATTTTATGGCTTCTAAATGCCCCCCCCCACAATGTGCTATTTCCAGTTAAAAAAAAAGGCCCATAATTGCAAGTGTGACCTTAATTTCTCTCTATGAAAAAAACAGTTGTTTTCCTTCATGCCATTAGGAATATGTCACTCTTTCTTCATAGTTACATTAATATCTGCAGAGAATGATTGTTTTGTTTTGTTTTGTTTTTTTAATTTTATTTAAATTGTTGTTCAAGTACAGTTTTCTGTCCTTTATTCCCTTCCCAGCCCACCCACCTGTCCCTCCCCACCTCCCTCCCATTTCCACCCCCCCCCTAGTTTTTGTCTATGTGTCCTTTATTACTTGTTCCTGTAAACCCTTCCCTTTTCCCCCTGAAATTCCCTCCCCTCTCCCCTCTGGTCACTGTCAGCCTGTTCTCAATTTCAGTGTCTTTGGTTATATTTTGCCTGTTTGTTTTGTTGATTAGGTTCCTGTTAAAGGTGAGATCATATGGTATTTGTCTTTCACCTCCTGGCTTATTTCGCTTAGCATAATGCTCTCCTGTTCTATCCATGCTGTCACTAAGGGTAGGAGCTCCTTCTTTCTTTCTGCTGCATAGAATTCCATTGTGTAAATGTACCGTAATTTTTTGATCCATTCATTTATTGATGGGCATCTAGGTTGCTTTCAGCACTTGGCTATTGTAAATTGTGCTGCTATGAACATTGGGGTGCATAGGTTCTTTCGGATTGGTGTTTCAGGGTTCTTAGGATATAATCCTAGCAGTGGAATTGCTGGGTCAAAAGGTAGATCCATTTTTAGTTTTCTTAGAAAATTCCATACTGCTTTCCATAGTGGTTGTATCAGTCTGCAATCCCACCAACAGTGCACTAGGATCCCATTTTCTCCACATCCTCTCCAACACTTGTTGTTTTTTGCTTTGTTTATGATGGCCATTCTGACTGGTGTGAAGTGGTATCTCATTGTGGTTTTAGAATGATTGTTGACACTCTTTGCTTTATCTTCAGAGACTCTAGAACAGGGATAACATACATATGGCCACAATTCACCCCCCACACTCACTCTGTATGTACCTAGACTGAAGTACTGGAAAGGAAATCCTGCCCTAGATCATAAGCTCCTGGAACCAGGCACCATACCTATTACCTTCATAGTTCTACTTCCTGGATCATGAATGAAGGGAAAGAGGAATCCATGAATAAATATGATACTGGCAAAGTGGCTTGAATATAGTATCCTTTCATCTCCATCCCTCTCTGTTTATAGTTGGCATTCCAGGTGTCCCTTTTTTAATTAAAAAAAATTTCAAACCCCTCCATATGAAATCAGACTGTTCTCATTAGAAATTGTCAACAGGTAGTCACTTATTATTTATGGCATAACAGATAACACACTATCTCTGCACTTGGTACACTCAAATCCATGGGGGTACAAGGGCAAGAATCCAAGCCACCAACTCGACCAGGTCACTAGGAGAGTAGCTCTTATATCTCCCTGATTTCCACAGCTCATACAACCCAGTTCCATGAATCATTAAGGTGGGGTAAAGTTTTAAACCATCAGGATGAAAAGCGGTGTTTTCAAAAACCTCTGTAAACTGTTCAGTGTCTCTCTCCAGCCCCACATTTGGCAGTTCAGGCATCATATGAGTGGCCAGGTGAAATGACTCACACACTGCCTTCACAGTGTGGTCCCTGTTGGTATCTCTGGCCACATCTACATAGACACTCTGCACCCCAATCTCCAGCCTTGTGCAGCCATAGGTCAACATGTCACTTAACTGTCGCTCCATGCAATAATCAGGTCTGGTCTCAATGGTAATCCTCATACACTTTGTGAGGTTCCTCTCAGAATACTTGATTACCCTGTAAATATTGTTGGAGGTATGTCCTGATAAGGCATCATGTAAGTTTCGAATAAACTAATCTCTGTATACTTCTGGAAAGGCCATAAATGTTTCACCCATCACAATAAACTCCACTTTATCCACACTGAGATAAAGCTGTTTCAACTGCTCTATTCAGTGTATTGTCTATAGATAAGGGACATATCTGGCAGGAATAGCTCACATGGAGGTTGGCTCGTATCCAGTGTAAGACTGTGACAGCTATTCAAAGTCTCAATCAGGTCCTACAGGGCAGTATACACATATGTTGCCTGTAAAACTGATGTGTGGACGTCTGTGGGGCTTGCACATCACTGCCAAAACTGCAATCCCACTGGTAATTCTGATGGGTTTGGCCT
Source organism: Anoura caudifer (assembly GCA_004027475.1). Taxonomy (NCBI): domain Eukaryota; kingdom Metazoa; phylum Chordata; class Mammalia; order Chiroptera; family Phyllostomidae; genus Anoura; species Anoura caudifer. Next base: position 24,863 of record PVKU01004094.1, read on the forward strand.
TTAACTTGGGGACCAGGACCTTTCGATACTGAGGCAAGACTGTAGTAATGATGTCCACCAGGCAAGGCTGTGCTGAAAGGCCATATTTGGCAGCTGTCTTCATTTTCACCTTACTTAGATTGATGTCCTTCCCCTGTTTGTAGGCTTCAGTTAGTTGTTTAATATCATCTCCTATGGTCAGCATCATTAGCTCAGCAGGGCTGAGATCTCCTTTCCGTTTCTGCCTCATTTCTCCACCATCATAGCTGCCACCATCACTAGCAATGTGGCTGCCAAGTTGGACCACTGCAAAAATTGACAGCCTTTGTGTTTTAGATTCAATTGTTGACAGCTGTGTATTTATTGTCATTTTATTGTTCATAGTTTTGATCTTCTTTCTTTTCCTTAAATAGGTCCATTTAATATGTCATATAATACTGGTTTGGTGATGATGAACACATTTTCTCTTGTCTAGGAGGCACTTTGTCTGCCTTTTGATTCTAAATTATATCTTTGCCTAGTAGAGTAACCTTCACTGTAGCCCTGCTTTTAATAACTTTGAATATTTCTTGCCAATCCCTTCAAGCTTCCAAAGTTTCTTTTAAGAAATCAGCTGACAGACTTATAGGGATGCTCCTGCAGGTAGTTAACTGCTTTTCTCTTATTACACTTAAGATTCTCTCTTTAGCCCTGGCTGGTGTAGCTCAGTGCATTGAGTGCAGGCCTGTGAACCAAAGGGTCACCAGTTCGATTCCTAGTCGGGGCACATGCCTTGGTTGTGGGCCAGGTCCCTAATTGGGAGTGTGTGAGGGACAACCACATGTTGATGTTTCTCTTCCTATCTTTCTCCTTCCACTCTCTGCAAAAATAAATAAATAAAATCTTAAAAAAAGATTCTCTCTTCAAAAACTACAGGCCAATATCACTAAGGAACAGAAGTACTAAAATTCTCAACAAAATATTGGCAAACCGCATCCAGCAATACATTAAAATGATCATATACCATGACCAAGTAGGATTCATCCCAGGGATGCACGGATGGTATAATATTTTCAAATCAATAAACATAATAAACCACATAAACAAAATGAAAGGCAAAAATCACATGATCTTATCAATAGATGCTGAGAAAGCATTTGATAAAGTACAGTACCCATTTATTATAAAGATGCTCAGAAAAGTGGGAATGGAGGGAGCATACCTCAATATGATAAAGGCCATATACAAGAAACCTATAGCCAACATCGTACTTAATGAGCAAAAACTGAAAGCTTGCCCCCCAAAATAGGAAAAAGACAAAGATGTCTGCTTTCACCACTTCTATTCAACACAGAATTGGAAGTTCTAGCCACAGTGATAAGATAAGGAAAAGAAATAAAAGGCATCCAAATTGGAAAGGAGGAAGTAAAACTGTCACTGTTTGCAGACAACTTGATAGTGTACGTAGAAAACCCTATAGGCTCTACCAAAAAACTGCTTGACTTATAAGTGAGTTTGGCAAAACAGTGGGATACAAAGTTAATGTGCAGAAATCAAAGGCATTTTAGTACAACAACCATGAAATATCAGAAACAGAAACTAGGAAAAAATTTCATTTACAACAACAAGAAAAATAAAGTACCTATGAATAAACTTAACCAAGGAGGCAACAGACCTGTACTCTGAAAACTATGGAATACTGAAGAAAAAAATTAAGGGAGATACAGATAAACTAAGGAAGCAGCATACACTGTGTTCATGAGTTGGAAGACTCAACATCATCAAAATGTTCATATTATCCAAAGCATTCTGTAGATTAAACACAATACCAGTTGAAACACCAATGATATATTTCACAGACTTAGAACAAATATTTCAAAAATTTATATGGAACCAAAAATGACCCAGAATAGCCACAGCAATCTTGAGAAAGAAGAACAAAGAAGCAGGGATCACAATACCTGATATCAAACTATATTACAAGGACACTGTAATCAAAACAGTCTGGTAGTGGCATAAGAACAGACATATAGATCAATGGAACAAAATAGAGAGCCCAGAAATAAACCCATGTCTCTTTGGTCAATTAATATTTGATAAAATGGGCAGAAGCATAAAATGGAGCAAAAGTAGCCCTTCAATGAATGGTGCTGGGAAATCTGTACAAGTACATGCAAAAAAAAGAAAGAAAGAAAGAAAGAAAGAAAGAAAGAAAGAAAGAAAGAAAGAAAGAAAGAAAAGAAAAGAAACTAGACCACCAACTTACACCATATACCAGAATAAACTCAAAATGAATAAAAAGATTAAACATAGGCCATGACACCATGAAAGTCCTATGGGGGAAAAAAATTCCCATAAAAGGAAAATGTAGGCGGTAAAATGTCAGATAGTCCATGCAGTAATATTTTCACTGATACGTCCTCTAGGGCAAAAGAAAGAATAAACAAGTGGGACCACATCAAACTATAAAGCTTCTACATGGCTAAAGAAACATCAAAATGAAAAGGGAACCAACCATATGGCAATATGGAAAAGTATATTTGCCAACAATACATTGCAATACATTGCACAAGGGTTTGATCTCCAAAATATATCAAGAACTCATATGATCAACACCAGGAAGAAAAGCCAATTAAGAAGTGGGCAAAGGGGACTTAGAAGATGACAGTGAGATAGGTGGGAGCAGAGACCACTCCCCACTGTGCATAGGTGGAACACATGGCTGATCTTCTGAGGAACAAAGTGAACAGCCAACATTATCCCAGCATATATGAAGGTTGGAGGCAAAAATTGTAAAGGACATTGAAAAATCAGATGGTAAGGGGATTGCTTTGGGATGATAAAGTCCCTAGGACCAGCGTGGGGAATAGGGCAGTTGCAGCTCCAGGCCCAGTGCTTGCCAGGCCAGCTGCAGGATTCTTGGAAGAAGGCCAGGTCAATGGCTCCCTGCTCTGCCAAACAGGAAGGTTTGAGCAGCACGAGGATGGACCTGGATACTGGAAGTTGCTGAGTGGGATAGAGACAGAGTGGCAAACATGCAGGTATCTCAGGTATCTGAGACTGTGGACACCAGCTGGGTCATTACCAGAGAAATTGGGAAGCCAGGTGACACCTGGAGAAAGGAGAAGAGTTGGGTCATGACAGACCCTGACCCAGATAGTGTCCAGTCTGGCTGGAGAGTTGGGCTGTGTGAGAGGCCAGATGCTTCTTTGGAGCAGCAGGTTTGAACAGGAGGAATAAAAAAAACTCTCTGTGGCTTTTTAGGGAACTCTCTCTTGGTGTCCTCCACTGCTTTCCCAGGCAGCACCCCTGCTGCCTCTGCAGCCTCTGCAGCCTCTGCAGTGGGCCTGCCACTGCTGCCAGTACTGCAGCAGTGCCCCTATCCTTTCCCAAGCTGCAGCAGCAGAGGCTGTGTACTCACGCCCAAAGCCCCAGGGGTACCATGCACTTGACCCACTGCCCCACCACAGCTGCAGTGCACATACCTGCCACTCTGAAGGCTCACACCAGTGACCATCATCTCTGCCAGCACTGTGCTCCTGCCCTGAGTGGTAGACTGGCTGGCTAACAGGAAGGTGGAGATGTCCCCCCACCTCCTACAGAGGAAAGGAGCAGGGCTCAGGGAGTCAGCAATCTCCAGAAGGAATTAACTCAGTGGGGGAGCCAGACTACCCTGAAGAGACTTTGAGAGATCCTCGCACCTTGGGCAGCAAAGAGCAAGAAGGTGGTGTGTGAGTTGCCCCTAATTGCTGTACCTCAAGGACAGCACAACTGGTGGACTGCAGGCATAAGGCTAGCTCAGAAGGGCAGTGGGGGCCCAGCAGTAAACTGAGGAACTGGGCTGGAGGCTGGACAACTGTGAAGAGCAATTCTCTGACCTGGCCCCCATCTGCACAAAATCACAGGAAGGGAGAAAAGCAAAACCCAACTCCCCTCAGCCTGCTGCAGCCAGTAAGATGAACAAAACTGGCTTGGCCAGTTTAAAGATAGCAGGAGGATTTTTCTTCTTTCTTCCTTCTTCCACCCGCCCCCCAGAAGTGAGACAATAAAACCAGGAGCCGTGAAAGCACCAGAGTCAGATCCAAAGAGGGTCATCCCAACAACTGAGAAACTGAGACAAATATCACTTTGCTATTCAAGAGAACTTGCAAGTTATTGTTAGTTTGTATTATTATTATTTTTTCATTATTTTTACTTCTTTTATTTCATTTGCATTTTTGTATTTCCCTTCTTTCTGTTTAGTTTTCTTCATTTTCTTTGTTTAATTCCATTGTTTGAATGGTTTTCCTTGTTCTCTCTTTCATAGTGTATTTTTAATTCTCCTTCTTTCACTTCATTTGTGTTCCAATAGCACACTTCTCTAGATTGTATACTTCCTATTCTTATTATTCAGATCACATAGATTCTGTCATATGATTGTTGTTCCAGTATTATTGTAAATAATTCTTGTTCCATACAATTGTAAATACTACACAGCACCCCTCCCGGATCTTAGCCCATTTCACTGTCTTCTTGAAATTTCCTACTGCTGTGGTTAACTCTATTCTCTCGCACACCACACCTACTTTCTATTGTTTACTCTCACTATATCTCACAATTGGACCTCCCACAAGTTCACTGTTTTCTGGATCCAACTCACAATCCTTCCTCCCTCTAACAATAGTCTTATCTTTTCCCCACACTTTCTGAAAAGTTGGTAGTTGGGTGAAATAAAATGGTTAACACTATATGGATCCAAAGGGGTTTCTATCTCTTCTCTATGGGTTGGTACTTTAAATCCCATAGAATACACTCCCTCTATCTAAAAGAGAACTCACCAACAAAGGAACCACCAACAGATAAAAATAGAAACAGGTGAATGATTGGGTGGAAGCCACACTAACCTCCACCCAGGACTGATCTGGAACTACAACTAAATGGTGGAGAAGTTACCCAGGACAAACAACTGAACAATAATGAGAGACAAGACTTAAAACCTCATAAAGACAGAAGAACAAGCTTTGACACAACCTTCCCACAACTGCACAACAGCATACAAGAGTGGTGGGTGGAGTGACCCTCAGTTAACCAGCTAAAGGGAAGGACTCACCAAAGAAACACCCAACAGCAGTCAAAACACAAAGATATGCAGAGAGCCAACATAAATGACAGCCCAAGGTAATCAAGTTCAGGAAGTCAAGGAGATTGCAGCATGGAATCTCACAGGTTTCCTACCATAGAAGTTCACACCATAAACCCAGGGAGTCAGAAGGGATCAATTTAAGAAGCAGAGGCTAACAAGAAGAGTCTCACAAATAAGGGGAAGACAAAGAAACAATCCTGAAATGAAAGGAAAAGAGAAGACCTCAGAAAGAATGCTAAATGAAATAGAGGCAAGTCAGCTATCAGATATTGAGTTCAAAACAATGGTTATAAGGAAGCCCAATGAGCTCACAAAGAATTACCAGAAAATACAGGGAAGCTACAATGAAATCACTGCAAACTATATCAACATGAAAAGGGAAATACCAACTATCAACAAGGACCAAGAGGAAATGAAGAATACAATTTCTGAACTGAAGAACACAGTAGAAGGAATCAAAAGCAGGATCAGTGAAGGAAAGGATTGCATCAGTGAGCTTTTGGGGAAGGCAGAAAAAACACCCAGAAAGAGCAAAAAAAGGAAAAGAGGCTCAAAAAGAATGAAGATGGATTAAGGGAAATGCAGGACAATATAAAATGTAATAATATCTGTATAATAGGGATATTATATGGAGAAGAAGAAGAGCAAGGGATAGAAAACCTATTTGAAAAACTAATGATGGAAAACTTCCCTGATCTGATGAGAGAAAAAGTCACACAAATCCAGGAAACACAGAGTTCTAATCAAGAGGAACCCAAAGAGGCCCACCTCAAGACACATCATAATAAAAATGGCAAAATTCCAAGATAAAGAGAGAATCTTAATGGAATCAAGGGAGAATTAGGAAGTAACATACAAGGGAGCCCCAGTAAAACTAGCAGGTGACTTCTCAATGGAAACGTTCCAAGCTTGAAGGTAATGGCAAGGAATATTCCAAGTATTGAAAAACAAAGGCCTACAACCAAGACTACTCTATCCAGCAAGGCTCTCAATTAAAATGGAAGGCCAAATAAGGAGTTTCCCAGACAAAAGAAGCCTCAAACAATACACCTCCACCAAAGCAGCTCTACTACAGATGCTAAATGATCTGCTTTAGAAAGGAAAAAAGAGAGTGAGAGAGAGAGGATCACAGGTACAAAAAATGGCAATGAATAAGTACCTATCAATAACCTTAAATGTAAAGGGATTAAATGCTCCAATCAAAAGACATAGAATAGCTGAATGGATAAGAAGTCATGACCTACACATATGCTGCCTACAAGAGACCCACCTCAGAACAAAACACCTACATAGACTGAAAGTGGAGGGCTGGAAAAAATATTCCAAGCAAATGGGCAGGGAAAAAAAAGCTGGGGTAGCAATACTCATATCAGACAAAATAGACTTCAAAAAATGGGCCCTAAAAAGTTACCCAGAAAGTCACTTCAGAATACTCAAGAGCAGAATCCATCAAGAAGATATAAACATTGTAAATATATCTGCATCCAATATAGGAGCACCCAAATACATAAAGAAAATGTTGGAGGACTTCAAGAAAGATATGGACAGCAACACAATTATAGTAGGGGATTTCAACACTCCACTTCAAAAATGGATAGATCATCCAAACAAATTATCAAGAAAGATATTGGGCCATTGAATGATGTCCTAGATGAAATGGACTTAACTGATATATATAGAGAGCCTTTCATCCGAGAAGCAAAATACACATTCTGTTCAAATGCACATGGAACATTTTTAAAGACAGACCACATGATAGGACACAAAACAAACCTCAACACATTCAAGAATATTGAAATCATATCATGCACATTCTCACACCACAAGGGACTGAAACTAGAAACCAACCTTAAGGAAAAAACTCAAAACCACTCAAACTCATGGAGATTAAATAGCATTCTATTAAATAATGAATGAGTCAAGAATGAGATTAAGGAAGAAATCAAAAAGTTTCTGGAAACTAATGAATATGAATTCATAACAATCCAAAAGTTATGGGACACAGCAAAGGCAGTCCTGAGAGAGAAGTTCATAGCGATATAGGCCTACCTAAAACAAGATAGAAACATTTCACATATAGAACCTAACCCTAGATCTACAAGAACTTGAGGAACAACAACAAAGACAGCCCAGAGCAAGTAGAAGGAAGGCAATAACAAAGATCAGAGCAGAGTTAAATGACATAGAGACTAAAAGCACAATTCTAAGGATCAATCAATTCTGGAGCTGGTTCTTTGAAAAGAGAAACAAAATAAACAAGCCGTTAAACAGACTCATCTAGAAAAACAGAGAGGACCCAATAATCACAATCAGAAATGGAAGATGAGAGATTACAACTGACACCACAGAAATACAAAGGATTGTATGAAATTGCTATGAAGAACTGTATGCCAAGAAATTTGAATACCTAAGTGAAAAGGACAAATTTCTAGAAAAATATAATCTTCCAAAGCTAAATGAAGAAGAGGCAAAAAGCTTAAACAGACCAATAAAAACTGACAAAATTTAGCAGTAATCAAAAAGCTTCCAACACACAAAAGTCCTGGACCAGACGGTGTCTCAGGAGAATTTTACAAAGCATTTAAAGATGAGCTAACCCCTATCCTTTACTTACTATTCCAAAAAATCCAAGAAGATGGAAGTCTCCCAAAATCTTTTAGGGAATCCAGCATCATCCTAATCCAAAAACCAGATAAAAGAACAACAAAGAAAGAAAACTTTAGGCCAATATTGATGATGAACATAGACACTAAAATCCTCAAAAAAAATGCCAAACAACATCCAGAAACATATTAAAAAGATCATACAACATGATTAAGTAGGATTCATCCCAGGGATGCAAGGATGGTACAATATTTTCAAACCAATAAATGTAATATGTCACATAAAGAAAATGAAAAGCAAAATAACATGATCATAACAATAGATGTGGATAAAGCATTTGATAAGGTACATTATGCATTTATGATAAAAACACTCAGCAAAGTGAGAATAGAGGGAGCATTCCTCAAGATAATGAAAGCCATACACAAGAGACCTACAGCCAACATCGTATTCAATGGCCAAAAACATAAGAGCTTTCCCAGTAAGATCAGGAATAAGAGAAGGATGTATTCTTTCAACAATCCTATTCATCATAGTATTGGCAGCCTAGCCACAGCAATCAGACAAGAAAAAGAAATAAAAGGCATCCATATTAGAAAGAAGGAAGCAGAACTATCATTGTTTGCAGATGGCATAATGCTGTACATAGAAAATCCTATAGACTCCACCAAAAAACTACACAAGCTAGTAACTGAATTTGGCAAAAGAACCAGATACAAAGTATATATTCGAATCAAAGGCATTTGGGGGGAGGTCGTGTGTCTGTCGGTGCCCGCACACCATCAGGACTGCTGCGCTGGGATCAGTCGGCACTCACACGCCACCGGGTACCTGCATGACAATCTATTGGCACTTGTACGTGACTGCAGATGGCTGCGAGATCATAGGCACCAGAGCATGACTGGGATAGGCGCATGCCGCCTCAGAAAATACACCTAGGCCCTTTGTGGATAGGCCCAGGGCAAACTATGAGGAGAGTAGCCCAAAGATAACTGAGTGCTGAAAAGGGAGAAAAGTGATACTGTCACCCCACAGCCATTGCAGAAAACCAGCTTGGCAACATTGAAAACAGCAAGAATTTTTGGTTTTTGGTTTTGTTTTTTCTTTCATTATTTTTATCTTTTTTTACCCCTCAACTCTTTTTGCTTCTCGTTACTTCTTTTTATTTTATTCCTTCTTCCTTTCTTTCCAATTTATCTCTCCTTCCTTCTATTTATTTTTTTTCCTTTTTATTTTCTTTATTCTCTTTTCACGTTTTTCTTCCTCTTTCCTCTTTTTGAATACACATGAGTGAAACAAAAACAAAACAAAAAAACCCTGGAACTGTGAAAAAAACAGAAGTAGGTCCCAAAGAGAGGACATTTCAACTGCTGAGACAGCAGAAGCTGTGAACACCAGGATACCCAAAGGAGACAGCACCACTGAACCTCACAGGTATTCATGCACAGAAGTTCACACCATAAACCCAGGAAGCCAGAACAGATCAATTTAAGAAGCAGAGGCTAACAAGAAGAGTCTCACAAACAATGGGAAGACAAAGAAACAATCCCCAAATGAAAGGAAAGGAGGAAGCCGCAGAAAGAACACTAAATGAAATGAAAGCAACTCAACTATCAGATTTTTAGTTCAAAGCAATGGTTCTCAGGAAGCTCCAAGAGCTCTAAATGAGCTACCAGAAACTACAGGGAAGCTACAAGGAACTCACTGCAAACTATATCAACATGAAAAAGGAAATAGAAACTATCAACAAGGGTGAAGAGGAAATGAAGAACACAATTTCTGAACTGAAGAACACAGTGGAAGGAATGAAAAGCAGACTTGATGAAGCAGAAGATTGGATTAACAAGTTGGAGTACCACGTAGAAAAAAACATCCAGAAAGGGCAAGAAGAGAAAAAGAGGCTCAGAAAGAATGAAGAGGGATTAAGAGAAATGTAAGACAATCTGAAACCTAATAATATCCATACAATAGGGATACCAGAAGGAGAAGAAGAGCGAGAGATAGAAAACCTATTTGAAAAAGTAATGATGGAAAACTTCCCTAATTTGATGAGAGAAAAGTCACACAAATCCAGGAAACACAGAGAGTCCCAATCAAGAGGAACCCAAAGAGATCCACTTCAAGACACATCATAATTAAAATGGCAAAATTCCAAGACAAAGAGAGAATCTTAAAGGCAGCAAGGGAAAAACAGGAAGTAACATACAAGGGAGCCCCAATTAGGTTAGCAGTTGACTTCTCAATGGAAATGCTCCAAACCAGAAGAGAATGGCAAGAAATATTCCAAGTAATGAGAACCAAAGTCCTACAACCAAGACTACTTTACCCAGCAAGGCTTTCAATCAGATAGAAGGCCCAATAAGGAGCTTCCCAGACAGAAGAAGTATAAAAGAATACACCTCTACCAAACCAGTTCTGCAAGAGATACTAAAGGGACTGCTTTAAGGAAAGGAAGAAAGAGAGAGAGAGAAGGAAGAGAGAGAGAGAGAGTGAAACGCAGGTATGAAAATGGCAATGAATAAGTACCTATCAATAATAACCTTAAATGTAAATGCATTAAATGCTCCAATCAAAAGTCATAGAATAGCTGAATGGATAAGAAAGCATGACACACACATATGCTGCCTACAAGAGACCCACCTCAGGACAAAAGACCTACACAGACTCAAAGTGAGGGGCTGGAAACAAATTTTCCAAGCAAATGGACAGGGAAAAAAAAGCCGGGGTAGCAATACTCATATCAGACAAAATAGACTTCAAAGGAAGAGCCATAAGGAGAGACCCAGAAGGTCACTTCATAATAGTCAAGGGAAGAATCCACCAAGAAGGTATAAACATTGTAAATATATATGCGCCCAACATAGGAGCACCTAAAAGCATCAAGAAAATCTTAGAGGACTTCAAGAAAGATATTGACAGCAACACAATTATAGTAGGGGATTTTAACACCCCACTGTCAAAGACGGACAGATCTTCAAAAAAAAAATATCAACAAACATATTGTGGCATTGAACAACATTCTAGATGAAATGGACTTAACAGATATATATAGAGAGCCCTTCATCCCAAAGAAACTAAACACACATTCTTTTCAAATGAACATGGAACATTTTCAAAGGTAGACCACATATAGCACACAAAACAAGCCTCAACAAATTCAAGAAAATTCAAATCATACCAAGCATTTTCTCTAACCAGAAGGGACTGAAACTAGAAACCATCCTCAAGGGGAAAAACCCCAAATCCTCAAAATCATGGAGATTGAATAGCATACTATTAAACAATGAATGGGTCAAGAATGAAATTAGGGAGGAAATCGAAAAGCTTCTGGAAACAAATGAAAATGAATTCACAACAACCTGAAACATAAGGGACACGGCAAATGCAGTCCTGAGAGGGATATTCATAGTGATACATGCCGACCTAAAAAAGATAGAAACATTTCAAGCCAACAATTTATTCCTATGCCTACAAGAACTCAAGGAACAACAACAAAAACAGTCCAGAGCAAGTAGAAGGAAGGCAATAACAAAGATCAGAGCAGAATTAAGTGACATAGAGACTAAAAGCACAATTGTAAGGATCAATGAATCCAGGAGCTGGCTCTTTGAAAAGATAAGCAAAATTGACAAGACTTTAAACAGGCTCATCAAGAAAAAATGAGAGAGGACCCAAATAAACACAATCAGAAATGAAAGAGGAGAGATTATAACTGACACTACAGAAATACAAAGGATTGTAAGAAATTACTATGAAGAACTGTATGCCAAGAAATTTGAAAACCTAGGTGAAATGGACAAGTTTCTAGAAAAATATAATCTCTCAAAACTCAATGAAGTTGAAGCAGAAAGCCTGAACAGACCAGTAGCAGCACATGAAAAAGAAGCAGTAATCAAAAAACTCCCAACACAGAAGCCGTGGTCCAGATGGTTTCACGGGAGAATTTTACAAAGCATTTAAGGAAGAGCTAACCCCTATCCTTCACAGACTTTTAAAAAAAAATCCAAAATAATGGAAGACTCCCAAACTCTTTTTCTGAAGCCAGCATCATTCTAATCCCAAAACCAGATGAAGACATAACAAAGAAAGAAAACTTCAGGCCCATATCGCTGATGAACATAGACGCTAAAATTCTCAACAAAATATTGGGAAACTGCATCCAACAATACATTAAAAAGATCATGCACCGTGACCAAGTGGGATTCATCCCAGGGATACAAGGATGATTCAACATTCGCAAATAAGGAAATGTAATACATCACATAAACAAAAGCAAAGACAAAAATCATATGATCATATCAATAGATGTGGAAGAAGCATTTGATAAGGTACAACACCGGTTTATGATAAAAACACTCAGTAAAGTGGGAATAGAGGGAGCATTCCTCAACATAATAAAGGCCATATATGAGAGGCCTACAGCCTACATCATACTCAATGGGCAAAAACTAAAATCTTTTCCACTAAGATCAGGAACAAGACAAAGATGTCCACATTCACCACTTCTATTCAATATAGTGTTGGAAGTCTTAGCCACAGCAATTAGACAAGAAAGGAAATAAAAGGCACCCAAAGTGGAAAGGAGGAAACAAAACTATCACTGTTTGCAGATGACATGATAGTGTACATAGAAAATCCTATAGACTTGGCCAAAAATCTGCTCGACCTAATAAATGAATTTGGCCAAACAGCTGGATACAAAGTCGATATCCAGAAATCAAAGACATTTTTGTATACCAGCAATGAAATAGCAGAAGCAGAAGTCAAGAAAAAAATCCTATTCGATGTAGCAAAAAGAGAAATAAAATTCCTAGGAATAAAAATAACCAAGGAGGTAAAAGACCTGTATGCAGAAACCTACACAACACTGAAGAAAGAAATCAAGGAAGACACTAACAAGTGGAAACATATACCATGTTCATGGATCGGAAGAATTAACATCATCAAAATGTCCATACTACCCAAAGCAATTTACAGATTCAATGCAATACCTATTAAATTACTGATGGCATATTTCACAGACATAGAACAAACACTTCAAAAATTTATATGGAACTATAAACGACCTTGAATAGCTGCAGCAATTTTGAGAAAAAAAGAGCAAAGTAGGAGCAATCAGAATATCTGTCACCAAATTGTATTACAAGGCCACTGTAATCAAAATAGCCTGGTACTGGCACAAAAACAGGCACATGGACCAGTGGAATAGAACAGAGAACCAGGAAATAAACCCAAGTCTCTATGGTTAATTAATATTTGACAAAGGAGGCAGCAACATAAAATGGATTAATATAGCTGTTTTAAGAAGTGGTGTTGGGAGAACTGAGTAGCTATGTGCAAAAAAATGAAACTTGAACACCAACTTACACCATACACAAAAATAAATTCAAGGTGGATAAAAGATTTAAATATAAGCCGTGATACCATTAAAGTCCTAGAGGAGAACATAAACTGTACAATTTCAGATATTTCACACAGTAACATTTTTACTGATATGTCCCCTACATCAAGGGACATAAAGGAAAGAATAATCAAATGGGATCTCATCAAAATAAAAAGCTTCTGCATGGCTAAAGAAAACAGTATTAAAATAAAAGGAGAACCAACTGTATGGGAAAACATATTTGCCAATGATACCTCAGACAGGGGTTTAATCTCTAAAATATATAAAGAACTTACATGACTCCATGCTAAGAAGACAAGCAACCCAATTAAAAAATGGGCAAAAGACTTGAACAGACACTTCTCCAAGGAAGACATACAGAGGATCCAGACACACATGAAAACATGCTCAATATTACTAGCTATCAGAGAGATGCAGATTAAAACCACAGTGAGATACCACTTCACACCAGTCAGAATGGCCATCATAAACAAACCAACAAACAACAAGTGTTGGAGAAGTTGTGGAGAAAAGGGGACCCTAGTGCACTGTTGGTGGGATTGCAGACTGGTACAACCACTATGGAAAGCAGTATGGAATTTTCTAAGAAAACTAAAAATGGACCTACCTTTTGACCCAGCAATTCCACTGCTAGGATTATATTCTAAGAACCCTGAAACACCAATCCGAAAGAACCTATGCACCCTGATGTTCATAGCAGCACAATTTACAATAGCCAAGTGTTGGAAGCAACCTAGGTGCCCATCAGTAAATGAATGGATCAAGAAACTATGGTACATTTACACAATGGAATTCTATGCAGCAGAAAGAAAGAAGGAGCTCCTACCCTTCGAGACTGCATGGATGGAATTGTAGAGCATTATACTTAGCAAAATAAGCCAGGAAATGAAGACAAATACCATATGATCTCACCTTTAAACGGAACCTAATCAAGAGAACAAACAAATAAGCATAATATAACCAAAGACACTGAAATTGAGAACAGGGTGACAGTCACCAGAGGGTTGAGGGGAAGGAATTTCTGGGGGAAAGTGGAAGGGTTTAGAGCAACAAGTATAAAAGACACATGGACAAAAACTAGGGGAGTGGAAATGGGAGGGAGGTTGGTAGGACTGGGAGGTGGGCTGGGATGGGAGTAAAAGACAGAAAACTGTACAATAACAACAATTAAAAGGCATTTTTGTACACAATGGTACATCAGAACAAGAAATCAGGAAAAAACACCCATTTGATATAGCAACAAAAATAATAAAGTACCTTGGAATAACCATAGCAAAGGATGTAAATGACCTGCACTCAGAAAATGACATAAGAATGAAGAAAAAAATTAAGGAAGACACAAACAAATGGAAGCATGTACCATGCTCATGGATTACAGAATTAATATCATCAAAATGTCCATACTATGCAAAGCAGTTTATAGATTCAATGCAATCCCTAATAAAGTACCAATGATATATTTCACCAATATAGAACAAACATTTCAAAATCTTATATGGACCCATAAATGACCTCAAATAGATGCTGCAATGTTGAGAAAGAAGAACAAGGTAGGAGGGATCATAATATCTGATATCGAACTGTATTACAAGGCAACTGTAATCAAAACAGACTGACACTGGCATAAGAACAGACGCATAGACCAATGGAACAGATATAGCCCAGAGATAATAGAGAGCCCAGATATAAACCCAAGCCTTTATGGTCAGTTAATATTTGACAAAGTGAGCAGAAGCATAAAATGGAGTAAAAATACCCTCTTCAACAAATGGTGTTGGGAGGTCTGGACAGCTACATGCAAAAAAATGGCAGTTGATCAACAACTGATACCATACACAAAAATAAATTCAAGGTAGATACAAGACTTACATCTTAGTTGTGACACCATAAAAGTCCTAGAGGAAAACATAGGCAGAAAAATCTCAGGCATTCCACCCATCAATATTTTCATTGATAAGTCCCCTAAAGCAAGGGACTGAAAGGAAAGAGCTAACAAATGGGATGTCATCAAAATAAAAAGCTTCGGTATGACTAAAGAAAACAGCATTAAAATAAAAAGAAAACCAACTATACAGGAAAACATATTTTCCAATGATACCTGGGACAGGGGTTTGATTTCCAAAATATATAATGAACTCACACAACTCCACTCCAGGAAGACAAACAACCCAATAAAAAATGGGTAAAAGACTTGAACAGACACTTCTGCAAGGAGGACCTACAGAGGTCCCAGAGATATATGAAAAGATGCTCAGCATCACTAGCCAGCAGAGAGATGCAAATTAAAACCACGATGAGATACCACTTCACACTGGTCAGAATGGCCATCATAAACAAATCAACAAACAACTGTTGGAGAGGATGTGGAGAAAAGGGAACCCTGCTGCACTGTTGGTGCAAACACAGACTATTTCAGCCACGGCAGGGAAGAGTATGGAATTTCCTCAGAAAACTTAAAATAGAACTGCTTTTGGACCCAGCAATTCCACTATTGGGATTACATTCTAAGAACCCTGAAACACCAATCAAAAAGAATCTATGCACCCCAATGTTCACAGCAGCGCAATTTACAATAGCCAAGTGCTTAGACAGCCTAAGTGCCTATCTGTAAGTGAATGGATCAAAAACAATGGTACATTGACATGATGGAATACTACACAGCAGAAAGAAAGAAGGAGCTCCTACCCTTTGCAACAGCATGGATGGAACTGGAGAGCACTATACTAAGTGAAATAAGCCAGGTGGTGAAGGACAAATACCATATGATCTCACCTTTAATTGGTGACTAGGTTAATGATTTAACCTAATCAACAAAACATGCAAGCAAAATATAACCAGAGACATTGAAATTAAGAACACTCTGACAGTAACCAAAGGTGAGGTGGGAAGGGATAATGTGGGGAAGGGAGGAAGAGTTTTCAGGAACAACTATAAAAGACACATGGACCAAACCAAGGAGGGGTGGAAGCAGTGGAGGAAGGTGGGGATGCATGGGGTGTTGGTAAATGCAGACAACTGTAATTGAACAACAATAAAGTAATTTTAAAGAAGGTTAAGTAATTTTCATACAAGAAAGGTAAATACTGTATGATACCACTTATATGTAGAATCACTTATATGTAGAAACAGATAGTAAATTGATGGTGCCAGTGGTTTGGAAGATTTGGGGAAGAGAGGAGATGGTGATCAAATGGTACAAACTTCCAGTTATAAGATGACTAGGTTTTGGGGGTCTAATTTACCCTTTGGTGATTATGGTTAACAGTTTTATATCGTCTACTTGAAAGTTTCTGAGAGAATAGATCTTAAGTGTTCTCACCACACACACACACACACACACACACACACACACACACACACACGTTAACTATTCAAGGTGATGGATATGTTCACTAACTTTATTGTGATAATAATTTCATATTATTTACATATATCAAATCATCACAATGTGCACCTTGAAATTATACAAAGCTGTCAATTATATCTCAATAAAACTGGGGAGAATACACTCATATAGTCCCTACTATTGCCAAGAGACTGTAAAAATTACTTTGCTGACAGTATTGTAAAATCTTATTATAATCATTGTTGTTGTTTTGATATTCTAAGAACTAGTAACTAAGTGATATTTTAGTGCCTGAGAACACAGGCTCTGGAACCATCCCAGCTTATCTCACTGCTTATATATCTCTGAAACAAGGGGTAAGTTACACAGCTTCTCTGTGCCTTGGTTCCTCATCTGTAAAATGGGAATATTGGCTTCCACTTTATTGGGTTGTTGTGTCATTTGACTTAAAAGGGCCAACATATATAAAATTCTTATAACAGTGCTGTTTAATTTTAATGGATAGTTTCTAGGTCAAAGACAGTAGGTGAGTGAAGAGGATAAGAGAAAAAACTGTTGCAATACACAGGAGAAAGAATGAACATTTGCAGTACACTCTTAAAATTCCAAAAGACTGCAGTGAAGGACTAACAACTAACATCTTGAATGCCTGAATTTGTGGTTGACCATAAATTGACTTCAGAAACTTTTTGTTCCTGATTCAGCATCTTTGTAAAATACAGAAATGTTCCTCCCACTATCCCCTCCCTTCTCCCCTCTGGTTACACTCAGATTGTTCTTAATTTCAATATCTCTGTTTATATTTTGCTTGCTTTGTTTTGTTGATTAGATTCCAGTTGGGTGGAAGGGTTTTCAGGAACAATTGTAAAGGACACATGGACAAAACCAAGGATGGGTTGGAAGCAAGGGAGGGAGGTGATGATGGCTGGGTTGGGGGAGTGGTGGGGAGTAAATGCAGACAACTATAATTGAACAACAATTAAAATAATAAAATAAAACAAAGTAAAATAGAATAAAATAAATAAAATAAAAATACAGGAGTCTAATTTCTTTGTAGCCTCCAGAACTGTGAATCAATACATTTCTATTCTTTAAAGCCACCCAGTCTGTGGTACTTTGTTATAACAGCTTTAGAAAATAAATACAAGATGCTATGACAAACTTCCTCTACCTTTTCTGTCCTTTTCTTTTCTAATCAAAGTAAGACTAGTACCAACGTGCTTATAATGACATATAACAACTTTGTGCCTTATCCCTCTCATCATATTGTCATATCCTAAAGAAGCTTTTAAAGAGCTCAAATTTCCACCTCTTCAAAACCCTTTCCAACTACCTAAAAATAAGGTGTTTGGTTTCTCATTTTTACTCAAATTATTCTGATATGAACATTCCTCTGCGCAGTGCATGAAACTTTTATGCCATGCATGTGCATAATAATTTTTTCCTGTGTTTGAGCAACTCCATGTCAATATTCTTTGGCAGGAATTTTGTTTTGGGGGAGGTTGTTTTACGCAGAGGTTCTGTGGTCAGTTGAATATAGCACAGGCTTCCCACTGGGGCCCACCTGATTTCCTATCTTACCTACCACTGGCTGGTTATTTCAGTGCCTTGCTTATGGTTGCTCTTATTTATTAAAATATGAAGGGAAATAATATCTCCAAAAATTAAACTCAAAACAGAAACAACTGTAACAGCTTAAAGAATAAAAATAAAATTTTAAAAAATTTAAAAATAAGTTAAACTCAGTGTTCCAGCTTTCTTCTTCTTTTCTTAATTATTCTCTTGTGAAATATGAACCAACCACAAAGCCAAGTATAAAGGATATACACAATTCTAAAGTAAGCACTCCTCAAGTCAGAGGAAAGAACATCACCCTGTCCAGTGATGTTCATTATCACTAGCCACTAACAAAATGAAAATTAATACCATGACAACCTATCTTTACACACTTGTCATAACAGTTCATATTAAAAATAATGGCAATACGAAATGCCAGCAAGGATGCAGAGAAACTGGATTCTCACACATTGTTGGTAGGAATGTAAAAAAATACAGCTACTCTGGAAAAACACTTTGGTAGTTTCTCATTAACTAAGCATACAATTACCATGTAAGCCATCAATTGCACTCCTAGCCATTATCACATGATGGGAAAACAGCCCACACAAAACTCTGTACACAAATGTTTACAGTTTTCTTCATAATAGCAAAAAAGAAAAAAAAGGAAAAAAAACAACCAAAATGTTCATGAATGGGTGAATGGTCAAACAAACTGCGGTACAGTTCATGCAGGGTGGCCCTAGGCAAAATACAGGTCGGGGACTGATATTGACCTACACTACCTAGGAAATCCCAGAGCCTGCATACCCAGTGGACAACTACAGACCACCTCAGAGCAACACTACCCTGTCCTTGCACAGCTGATGCTCAGTGGAGGGCATAGCTTGGTAGTCGGTGGTCATACCCAGTCCTTGCAGCTGATTGACTTAGATAAATCCCTCCCATTGACCTGCTGACAGTAATGAAGGCTCAATTACAAGAGGAGGGTATACTCAGCCCACATGGAGGGTGCACCTTGAGTACCTAGCTTGGGTGATAGGAGAGGCTGTGCCACTGGACCCTATAGGACACCTACTACATTACACCACCCTACCAAGATGGAGAGAAAAAGCAACTCTACCTAATACATAGAAACAAACACAACGAGGTTACCAAAATGAGGAAACATAGAAACATTGCCCAAATGAAAAGAACAGAAAAAAAATTCAGAAAGAACTAAACAAAATGGAGACAAGCAATCTTTCAGATGCAGCGTTCAAAACACTAGTAATAAGGATGCTCAAGGAGCTTGTGAGGACCTCAATGGCATAAAAAAGATCCAGTCAAAACCAAGGATACACTAATTGAAATGAAGAACAATTTACAGGGAAATAACGGTAGAACGGGTAAGGCCGAAAATCAAATCGATGATTTGGAACATAAGGAAGTAAAAAAAATCAAACAACCAATCAGAACAAGAATAAGAATCCCAAGAAAAACAAAGATAGTGTAGTAGTCTGTGGGACAACTTCAAGCATTCCAACATTCCCATTATAGGGGTGCCAGGAGAAGAGAAAGAGCAAGAAATTGGAAATCTATTTGAAAGAATGAAAGAAAACATCCCTAATTTGGTGAAGGAAATAGAAATGTAAGCCTAGGAAGCACAGAGTCCCAAACAAAATGGATGCAAAGAGTTCCCACCAAGACGCATCATAATGAAGAGAGAATCTTTTTTGTTGTTGTTGTTGTTGTTAACTCTGAATTTAATTCTTTGGCTGAGGTACACCTATTGAAATGGAAGTTGAAGAATTAGCAATGTCCCGCACCCCCTTTTTCTTCCTAGCTGTTATTTTTAAAATTTCTTTTAATTCTTTTTATTGTTGTTCTATTACAGTTGTACCAATTTTCCCCTGTAGCTCTCCCCTACCCCACCCACCTGCACTGCCACAGTCAGTCCCCACACTGTTATCCATCTCTGTGGGTCATTTATCTTGTTCTTTAACTAGGCTCTTCACTTTCTTTCCTCCTTTATCCTCCTCCCACTTCCTCTCTGGTTCATGCGTCTGTCTGTTCGTTGTTTCCATGTCTCTGGTTCTACTTTACTCATTTGTTTGCTTTGTTCATTAGGCTTCACTTATATTTGAGATTACATGGTATTTGCCTTCTGCTGCCTGGCTTTTTTTCAATTAGCATAATGCTCTCCAGTTTCATCCATGCTGTCATGAACAGTAGGAGATCCTCGTTTCTTTCTTTCCATACTATTCCATTTGTAAATGTCCACAGTTTTTTTTTTAATTAAATATTTTGTTTATTTATTTTTAGCAAGAGGGGAAAGGAGGGAGAAAGAGACAGAAATATCAATGTGTGGTTGCCTCTCATGTGGCCCCCACTGGGGTCCTGGCCTGCAACCCAGGCATGTGCCCTGACTGGAAATTGAACTGGCGACCCTTTGGTTTGCAACCCACACTCAATCTACTGAGCTACACCAGCTAGGGCTGTCCACGGTTTTTTGATCCACTCATTTAATAATGGACACTTAGGCTATATCCAGCACTTGGCTATGGTAAATAATGCTGCTATGAACATTGGGGTGCACAGGTTCATTTGAATTGGTGTTTTAGGATTCTTAGGGTATAATCCCAGTAGAGGAATTGCCAGGTCAAAAGGCAGTTCCATTTTTATCTTTTTGAGGAATCTCCATACTCTTTTCCACAGTGGCTCCACCAGTCTGCATTCCCTCCAACAGTACTACACAAGGTTCCCTTTTCTCCACATCCTAACCAGCACTTGTTTATTAATTTCTTAATTATGGCCATTCTGACCAGCATGAGGTGGTAACTCATTGTGGTTTTAATTTGCCTCTCTCTGATGACTAGTGATACTGAGCATCCTTTCATATGCCTATGGGTTCTCTGTATGTCCTCCTTGGAGAAGTATCTGTTCAGATCCTTTGCCCATTTCTTTTTTTTTAACGTTTTCCTTATTTATTTTTTTAAAAATTATTTTATTGTTGTTCAATTACAGTTGTCCGCATTTACCCCCCACCACTCTCTCCAACCCCAGCCATCCCCACCTCCCTTCCCCTGCTTCCATGCCCCCCTTGGTCTGGTCCATGTGTCCTTTATAGTTAGTTGTTCCTGAAAACCCTTCTCCCCTTCCCCCCATTATCCCCTCCCCTCTGCTTACTGTCAGATTGCTGTTAATTTCAATGTCTCTGGTTATATTTTGTTTTTGTTTTTTTTTAAGACAACTTTATTTATTTATTTATTTATTTATTTATTTATTTATTTATTTAATATTTAGAGGGGAAGGGAAGGAGAGAGGGAGAGAAATATCAATGTGTGGTTGCCTCTCGTACCTCCCCTGCCAGGAACTGGCCAGCAACCCAGGCACGTGCCCTGACTGGTAATCAAACCGCGATCTTTTGGTTCGCGGGCTGCGCTCAATCCACTGAGCTACATCAGCCAGGGCTCTGGTTATATTTTGCTTGCTTGTTTTGTTAATTACGTTCCAGTTAAAGGTGAGATCATATGGTATTTGTCCCTCACCACCTGGCTTATTTCACTTAGCATAATGCTCTCCAGTTCCATCCATGCTGTCACAAAGGGTAGGAGCTCTTTTCTTTTCTTTTTTCCTTTCCTTTCTTTTCCTTTCCTTTCCTTTCCTTTCCTTTTCCTTTCCCTTCCTTTTCCTTTCCTTTTCTTTTCTTTTCCCTCTCCTCTCCTCTCCTCTCCTCTCCTCTTCTCTTCTCTTCTCTTCTCTTCTCTTCTCTTCTCTTCTCTTCTCTTCTCTTTCTTCCTAGTGATGCTGAGTATCTTTTCATATGTCTCTGGGCCCTCTATAGGTTTTCCTTGGAGAGCTGTCTGTTCAAGTCTTTTACCCATTTTTTTATTGGGTTGTTTGTCTTCCTGGAGTGGAGTCATGTGAGTTCTTTCCATATTTTGGAGATCAAACCCTTGTCTGAGGTATCATTGAAAATTATGTTTTCCCATATAGTTAGTTTTCTTTTCATTTTAAGGCTGGTTTTTTTTAACCATGCAGAAGCTTTTCATTTTGATGACATCCCATTTGTTTACTCTTTCCTTTATGTCCTTTGCTTTAGGGGACATATCAATGAAAATGTAGCTGAGTGGAATGTCTGAGATTTTTTGCCCATGTTATCCTCTAGGATTTTTATGGTGTCATGGCTTATATTTAAGTCTTGTATCCACCTTGAGTTTATTTTTGTGTATTGTATCAGTTGTTGACCAACTGTCATATTTTTGCATGTAGCTGTCCAGATCTCCCAACACCATTTGTTGAAGAGGCTACTTTTACTCCATTTTATGCTTCTGCTCACTTTGTCAAATATTAATTGACCATAGAGACTTGGGTTTATTTCTGGGCTCTCTATACTGTTCCATTGGTCTATGTGTCTATTCTTATGCCAGTGTCAGCCTGTTTTGATTGCAGTGGCCTTGTAATACACTTTGATATCAAGTATTGTGATCCCTCCCATTCTGTTCTTCTTTCTTAACATTGAGGCAGCTATTCAGGGTCATTTATGGTTCCACGTAAATTTTTGAAATGTTTGTTCAGTATTGGTGAAATGTCATTGGTACTTTAATAGGGGTTGCATTTATTCTATAAACTGCTTTGGGTAGTATGAACATTTTGATGATGTTAATTCTTGTAATCCATGAGCATGGTACATGCTTCCATTTGTTTGTGACTTCCTTAATTTCTTTCTTCCTTGTTATGTAGTTTTCTTTTTTTAATATATTTTATTGATTATGCTATTACAGTTCTCCCATTTTCCCCCCTTCATTCCCCTCCACCCTGCACACTCCCTCCCACATTCCCCTCCTTTCGTTCATGTCCATGTGTCATAAGTTCTTTAGCTTCTGCATTTCCCACACTATTTTTGCCCTCCCCCTGTCTATTTTCTACCCACCGTCTATGCTACTTGCTCTCTGCACCTTTTCCCCCTCTCTCCTCCTCCCACTCCCCTGTTGCTAACCCTCCATGTGATCTCCATTTCTGTGTTTCTGCTCCTGTTGTAGTGGTTTGCTTCGTTTGCTTTTGTTTTAGGTGTGGTTGTTAATACCTGTGAGTTTGCTGTCTTTTTACTGTCATATTTTTTATCTTCTTTTTCTTAGATAAGTCCCTTTAACATTTCATATAATAAGGGCTTGGTGATGATGAACTCCTTTAACTTGACCTTATCTGAGAAGCACTTTATCTTCCCTTCCATTCTAAATGACAGCTTTGCTGGATAGAGCAATCTTGGATGTAGGTCCTAGACTTTCATGACTCAGAATACCTCTTTCCAGCCCCTTCTTGCCTGTAAGGTCTCTTTTGAGAAATCAGCTGACAGTCTGATGGGTCCTCCTTTGTAGGTGACTATCCCCTTATCCCTTGCTGCTTCTAGAATTCTCTCCTTCATTTTAATCTTGGCTAATGTAATTATAATCTGCCTTGGTGTGTTCCTCCTTGGGTCCAACTTCTTTGGGACTCTCTGAGCTTCCTGGACTTCCTGGAAGTCTATTTCCTTTGCCAGATTGGGAAAGTTCTCCTTTATTATTTGTTCAAATAAGTTTTCCACTTGTTGCTCTTCCTCTTCCCCTTCCGGTACCCCTATAATTCGGATGTCGGGACATTAAAGATGTCCTGGAGGTTCCTAAGCTTCTCCTCATTTTTTTAATTCCTGTTTCTTCATTCTTTTCTGTTTGGTTGTTTCTTCCTTCTGGTCCACTCCACTGATTTGAGTCCCAATTTTCCTCCCACCTCGATTGGTTCCCTGTGCATTTTTCTTCATTTCACTTATTGTAGCCTCCATTTTTTCATCTAATTTGTGAGCAAAATCAACCAATTTTGTGAGCATCCTGATCACCAGGGCTTTGAATTGTGCATCTGATAGATTGGCTATCTCTTTGTCACTTAGATGAATTGGCTCTGGGGCTTTGATTTGTTCTCCGGTTTGAGCCATTTTTGTTTCCGTTTTTGTTTTGTTTTGTTTTTTTTTCCTGTTCTAGTCGAGGCTTTTACATAGTGAGGGGTGGAGCCTTAGGTGTTCCCCAGGGCAGGGCAGCCCAGTCGCTGGGTAGTGACGCTGTATGTGGGGGCAGGGTCCAAGAAGGAATAATGGCGCTTGCCTGCTCTCTCAGATTCCAGTCCCTTCCGCTGCTTCCCCTTCGCCTGGATATCTACACTCGAATGTGGGACCACCTGGTCAGCCAGCCACCTTGCGTGGCCTCACTGGGTCTGCACAGTTGCCACCCGGTGCCCGGTGTCTGCTAGCCACCGTCTGTGCCAGTGGGGTCGGCTAGCTGCTGCCTGTGCACCTGGGGTCTGCTAGATGCTGCTGCTTGCATGCCCGGTCCACACCTCCACTTTTTCCTGCTGCGACTCCACCCCTCTTACCAGTCTGGATGAATGGTTGTTGGACTTCCGTACAGTTCAATTTTCTATGAGTTCTGGTTGTTTTCTTGTTTCTAAATCTTTGTTGTCCTTAATTTTGGTTGCGAGAGGAGGCACAGTGTGTCCACCTACACCTCCATCTTGGCCAGAAGTGTTCTGTAGCTTTCTGAGTAATCATCTTTTACCTCCTTGGTTAGGGTTATTCCAAGGAACTTTATTTTTCTTGTTGCTATATCAAATGGGTTTTTCCCCCTGATTTCTCATTCTGATATTTCATTGTTGCTTTACAAAAATGCCTTTGATTTGGATATAGACTTTGTATCTGGCTGTTTTGCCAAATTCACTTATTAGGTCAAATAGTTTTTTGGTGGAGCCTATAGGATTTTCTATGTACAGTATCATGTACAGTACAATGACAGTTTTCTTTTCTCCTTTTCAATTTGGATGCCTTTTGTTTCTTTTCCTTGTCTGTATTTGTCCTTTTCTAAAAATCTCGTAACATCCTTGATCTTCCTTAACTTATTATTTTGCAAGGAAAACATATTTGGGAATCACAGATTTAAAGATTACTGTGTTTGTTTAGAAATCATGTAAACCATTGAAGTTGGCAATTGTTGAAATTTTTTTCATTGCTGCATTGATAATATCCCAAAGATACAATTTTCTGGAAGAGAATACACAATTTTCAACAATGCTGCAATATTTTATTTGATCTGAGGATAGGCTAGCTCCAGAGACATCTGGTAATATGAGCACATGGATATCAATAGAATTTACTTTAATTTCCAAATTATGATATAGTTCTAAATTTTGGGAAAAAATATTTGCCATGAATTAATTTTTGAAAGTGAGACATTTTTCAGGTCGTGGCCAGATTTTGCTAGTCTTAATTTTATTGAAAATTACTCTGAGAATGTCTTCTGGATATTTTAACTGCCATACTTGTGGTTTATTTTTTCCCTACCTACAAGTTAATAAGTAAGCCTGTTACTGTTTCACCAGTGCCAGCAATAGACAAAGATTCCTCAGCTGAGATAAATAACTCTACTATTCATTGCAGAGCAAGCAGTATGAGTATCAGCATATTTGCTTCATCTTTCTTTGCCCCAAGTCCGACTGGGATGATGTGATATGGCCCAGATGACTGCTATCCATGCAGTGGGTTTGAGATTCAGCTGAGAAACACTGAGCTAGGGGAATGCACCACTTTTAGAGCAAGCAGTAAGCAAGTCTGCTCCTTTTTCTCTGGGAGATACTACCTCATCTCAGGTTATCAGCTGAGTAAACAATATTGCCCCAGAAAAACAAAGCAGATAGTGAAGAGAAAACTTTCAGGAAAGGTTTGATTAGTGTCAAATCAACTGTTAGTGGAGATTGGAAAAGCAGTGAGGAAACTCCTCCCAAAATCTGGGTAAATGTGGCAGCATTGTGTAGTTGCATAACAATTTGCAAAACTGTTTTGTATAGTAACTTGGAAGACAGGAAATGTTACTAATAAACTTTTGGATCTGGCTTAAGAAATCACCAGGCAGAATGTTAAAAGTATCATTATGTTGATTCTAAGTGCATATGAAAAGGTATAGAAAGAGACCGATGAAGTCAAAATGCAACCGTTGCATTTTCAAGCAGAATTTAGAGAAAACATAAAGAATCAAAGATTTTCTGGACTGGAAAATAAAATTGTTTATTATCCTCAGTGTCCACAGCCAATAAAAAATGTTCAAAATGAAATGAGGACAGAAGCCAAGGTCCAAATTAAGTGAATGGTTGTAACATCATGCTTAAGATTGTTGAAAGACATAAGGCAGTGCCAACTAGATTCTCTCAGCAGACAAAATAGCATTGTCCCACTGCTGCCTGACTTATAACCCAAAATAGGAAGAAACCTTTCTCAGAAAAAATCACAAATATAACTTTCGCCCCATTGAGTACACCTGTTTCAGAGTATAGGAAATCCACAACATTTTAAAGACAGGGTTCCTGGGAAAAGCATTGCCTGTTTAGACTAAACAGAACAGAGACAGTTCAAAATGCAAACATTATCTCCAGGTTTTCAGCTCTTTATAGGTAGGAGAAAACTGAGAAAACAACACAGCTGTAAAGTGGGCCATTTCTGATGGAAAGGAAAAGTTGTCTCAGAAGGCTCAGCCAAGAACTCCAAGTATAAAGCCAAGAGAACCTTGATTGTTTGATACCAAGGGAGCAGCAATGGACCCTAATCAAAAAACCTTCCTTGCTTCTAGTTTAAAGGGAAGTGGCAGCATGTGCCCTACTATATTTCATAGTTGACATGGAACAGTGACTTCTACATCTTTGCCAATCTCTTGAATAGGAGCTAATCTGTTGAATAGGAGTATCTACTGTGATTATTCTGCCTTACTAATACATATGGGTGTGTAAAGGGTGGAATATTTTCCTTTTTATTGTGTAGGTGTCCAGAATGAGAGGAGCTGCACCTGAGGATATGTAAGCAGGGAGCCTCATTTGGACCTGATGCAGATGATGGGATCTTAGATTTTGAGCACAATGCCATAATTGGATAAGACATGTGAGGTTTCTGGGATGGGCATGACCATATTTTGAATGTGAGAGGAAAATAAATAATTGCAGTTAGGTGGAAGAGACTGGATGGTAGCTTGAAACAAAATGGGCAAAATACTTCACTGTTTTCCTATCCAAGAGGGGAAAAATATATTCTTGTTATTGTTGTTGCCCTCTTGAATATGAATTGGGCTTGTGAATTGCTTTGGGTAGGACTTGGGAAGTATTACAGTCCTTTTTGAATGCTGCCCTGTGTGAAAAGCCCCAGTGGGCCTGCTGGAGACATATTGCTTAGCCAGGACATAAGTGAGGACATTTTGTCCATTTCACCCTCATTGAGCTGGTAGATGACTACAGCCACATGAGTGGTCCTAGCAGAAATCTTGATTGGGTTAGCCACAGAAATTATTGACCTACAGAATTATGAATAACAACAGCAAAATAGTTGCTTTAAGCCATTTTCATATGATTTGTTATGGCACCAAGAGTAACTGATATGTAAATTCCTGATGCAAATTTACCACAAGAATAAAACCTTTCCAGAAGTCTCCCAGTACAACTACGTTGAAAAACTGAAGTAGTATCTACTAAAAGCAGCTCTACTCTTAGGTATACACAATAAAAATATGTACATATATTCACTAAAAGACATATACTATATCTTTGTAATAATCCCAAACTGCCGGCCTCCAAATTTCCATCAATAGTAAAATGAATAAATCAATTGTGACATATTCCTACAATAGAATTCTATACAGAAAAGAAAATGGAAAAAAAACTACTTCTATAAAAAGCTACATGGATAAATCTCACAAACATAATGTTAAGTAAAAAAGCTCAACTCTAATGAAAGCACACTGTAGCATTTAGAGTACTGGAGACCTCTTCAGTGAAAGAGAAAGTGATGACTGGAAAGGGGCCTATGTAGGGATTCTGGGGGGGATGGTCACATACTGTTTTTTGATATGGATGGGGATTATGATGGTGCAATAATTTTGTGACTCATTGAGCTATAAATTTATGGTTTGTGCATTTACCAGTATGTGTGATATAACTTGATATAAAGGGTTCCTCTTTGAAATCTTTTTTTAATTAATTGTTCAGTTACAGTTCTCCTTATTTTTCCCCTATTACTCTCCCCCACCATACCAACCCCCATCTTTTGCATTCAGTCCTCTCCCTCCCCCATTGTCCTTGTCCATGTGTCCTTTATAAATGTTCCTTGATGGCCCTTCCCCTATTTTCCTCAAATTATCCCTATCCTCCCCTCCTGTGGTTATTGTCAGTTTGTTATTTATTTCAATGTCTCTGGTTATATTTTGCTTTCTTGTTTGTTTTGATGATTAGGTTCCACTTATAGATATTTATATGGTATTTGTCTTTTACCACCTGTATATTTCACTTAGCATAATGCTCTCCAGTTCCATCCATGCTGTCACGAAGGGTATGAGTTCCTTCTTTCTTTCTTCTGGGTAGCATTCTATTGTGTAATTGTACCACAGTTTTTGATCTACTCATTTACTGAGGGGCATTTAGGTTGCTTCTAGAATTTGACTATTGTAAATTGTGCTGCTCTGAACACTGGGGTGGATAGGTTCTTTTGGATTGGTGTTTCAGGATTCTTAGTCTATAATCCCAGCAGTGGAATTGCCAGGTCAAAAGGTAATTCCATTTTTAGTTCTTTGAGGAAATTCCATACTGTTTTCCACAGTGGCTGCACCAGTCTGCATTCCTACCAACAGTGTACTATCGTTCCCATTTCTCCACATCTTCTTCAACACTTGTTTGTTGATTTGTTTATTACAGCCATTCTGACAGGTGTGTAGTGGTATCTTATTGTGGTTTTAATTTGCATCTCTCTGATGTCTAGTGATGGTGAGCATCCTTTCATATGTCTCTGGGCTCTCTCTGTCTTTTTTGGAGAAGTATCTGTTCAGGTGCTTTGCCCATTTTTTAATTGGAATGATTGCCTTCCTGGTGTGGAGCCATGAGAGTTTTTTTAATATATTTTGGAGATCAAACCCTTGTCTGAGGTATCATTGGCCAATATATTTTTTCATATGGATGTTTCTCTATTGATTTTGAAGATGCTTTGTTCAGGTGTGCAGAAGCTTTTAATTTGATGTATTCCCATTTGTTTATTCTTTCCTTTATATCCCTTGTTCTAGGGGACATGTCAGTAAAAATATTGCAGTGTGGGATATCTGAAATTTTCCTGCCTATGTTCTCCTCTAGGACTCTTATGGCGTTGTGAGTTATATTTAAGTCTTTTATCCATCTTGAGTTTATTTTTGAGTATGGTGTAATAAGATGGTGGTCAAGTCTCATCTTTGCTTGTAGTTGTAGAGGTCTCCCCACACAATATATTGAAGAGGTTATTTTTATTCCATTTCTGCTTCTGCCCCCTTGGTAAAATATTAATTGACCACAGAGACTAAAGTTTATTTCCGAGCTCTCTATTCTGTTCTCCATGTGTCTCTTCTTATGCCAGTATGAGACTGTTTTGATTACTGTGGGCTTATAATAAGTTTGATATCAGGAGTTGTAATCCCTCCTACTTTGTTCATCTGTCTCAAAATTGCTGCAGCTATTTAGGGTTGTTTATGGTTCCATATGCATATTTTCTCTATATCTGTGAAATACATCATTGGTATTTTAATAGGTATTTCATTGAATCTATAAACTGCTTTGGGTAGAATAGATATTTTGATGATGTTAATTCTTCCAATCCATGAACAAGGTATGTGCTTTCATTTATTTATGTTTTTCTTAATTTCTTTCCTTGTGTTGTGTAGTTTTTGAGTACAGGTCTTTTACCTCCTTGGGTAGGTGTATTCCTAGATACTTTATTTTCCTTGTTGCTATAGCAAATGGGATTTCTTCCTGATTTTTGTTTCTGATATTTCAGTTAGTGTACAAAAATGCCTTCAATTTCTGGATGTTGACTTTGTATCCTGATGTTTTGCCAAATTAACTTATTAGGTTAAGTAGTTTTTTCATGTAATATATAGGTTTTTCTATGTGCACTATAATATCATCTTCAAACAATGACAGTTTTACTTCCCCCTTTACAATTTGGATGACTTTTTTTTTCTTGTCTGATCACAATGGCTAGGCATTCCAATACTATGTTGAATACAGGTGGTGAAAGCAGACACCCATGTCTTGTTCCTGACCTTAGTGGGAAAGGTCTAAGTTTTTGTCCATTGAGTATGATGTTGGCTGTAGGTTTCTTGTATATGGCCTTTATTATGTTGAGGTATGCTCCCTCTATTCCCACTTTGCTGAATGTTTTTATCATAAATGGATGCTGTACCTTAACAAATGCTTTTTCCACATCTATAGATATGGTCATGTGTCTTTCCTTTTGTTTTTGTCTTTCCTTTTGTTTATATGATATATTACACTTATCAATTTGTGGATATTGTACTGTCCTTGCATCCTTGGGATAAATCCCTCTTGACCATGGTGTGTGATCTTTTTAATGTATTGATGGATGTGGTTTGAAAATATTTTGTTGAGGGTTTTAGCATCTATAGTCATCAGCAATATTAGCTTATAGTATTCTTTGTTGTGTCTTTTTTTAGTTTTAGGATTAGGATGACTCTGGCTTTGTAAAAAGAGTCTGGATTTTCTCTCTTCTTGGATTTTTTTTTAATAGTTTTAGAAGGATTGGGGTTAGCTCTTCCTTAATGTTTTGTTAAATTCTCCTGTAAAACCATCTGGCTCAGGGCTTCTGTGTACCATGAGTTCTTTGATTACAGCTTCAATTTCACTGTTTCTAATCCATCTGTTCAAGCTTTCTGCTTCTTGGTTCAGCTTTGGAAGATTATATTTTTCCTAGAAATTTGTCCATTTCACTCTGGTTTTTAAATTTCTTGGCATAAAGTTGTTCATAGTAATTTCTTACAATCCAAAGTATTTCTGTGTTATCAGTTGTAATCTCACCTCTTTCATTTCTGATTGTGTTTATTTGGGTCCTTTCTTTTTTTTCCTTGATGATTGTGTATAAAGTCTTCTCAATTTTGTTTATCTTTTCAAACAACCATCTCCTGGATTTATTGATCCTTTGGATTGTTCTTTTAGTCTCTGTGTCATTTAATTCTGCTCTGACCTTGGTTATTTCCTTCTTTCTACATGCTCTGTGCTTTTCTTTTGTTTTGTTTTGTTTTGTTCCTCCAGTTCTTGTAGATGTAGGGTTATGTTGTTTATTTGAAATGTTTCTGGTTTTGGTAGGTCTGTATCACTATGAAGTTCCGTCTCACGACTACATTTGCTACATCCCATAAGCTTTGGACTGTTGTGTGTTAATTTTCATTTGTTTCCAGAAATTTTTTATTTCTCCCTTGATCTCATTTTGACCCATTCATTGTTTAATAGCATGCTATTCAATCTCCATGAATCTGAATTTTTCTGAGTTTTTCCTTTAGGTTGGTTTCTAGTTTCAGGCTCTTGTGGTCTAAGAAAGTGCTTGATATGATTTCAATTTTCTTGATTTGTTAAGGCTTGTTTTCATCCTATCATGTGGTCTGTCTTTGAAAATGCTCCATGTGTGATTGAAAAGAATGTGTATTTTGCCTCTTTAGGATGAAAGGTTCTATATATATATATCAGTTATAGGGCATTGTTCAATGCCCCAGTATCTTCGTTGATATTTTCTTTGGACGATCTGTCCAGTTTTGAAAGTGTAGTGTTAAAATCTCCTAGTATAAATATGTGTTGTCTATATCTTTCTTGAAGTTCTCCAAGATTTTACTAAATTTGGGTGCTCCTTTGTTGGGTGCACATATGTTTATAATGTTTATGTCTTCTTGATGAATTTTTCCCTTGAGTCTCATGAACTGTCTTTCTGTGACTCTTTTTATGGTGTTTGTTTTGAAGTCTATTTTGTCTGATATAACTGTAGCTACACTGCCTTGTTTCCACTGCCCATTTGCTTGGAATATGTTTTCCAACACTTTATTCTCAGTCTGTGTAGGTCTTTTTTTCTGAAGTGGGTCTCTTGTAGGCAGCATATGTGTGGGTCATGATTTCTTATCTGTTCAGCTACCCTTTGTCTTTTGATTAGAGCATTTGATCCATTTGCATTTAAGGTTATTATTATAAGTACTTATTCATTTCCCCTCTTTGTACCTGTGTTCCTCTCTCTCTTGCTGTTTTTTTCTTTTTCTTTTTTCATAATATATTTTATTGATTATGCTGTTACAGTTGTCCCATTTCCCCCTTCATTCTCCTCCACCCTGTGCACCCTCTCCCACCCACATTCCCCCCTTTAGTTCATGTCCATGTGTCATAACTTCTTTAGCTTCTACATTTCCCATACCATTCCTGCCTTCCCCCTATCTATTTTCTACCTACCTTCTATGCTACTTATTCTCTGTACCTTTTCCCTGTCTCTCCTCCTCCCACTCCCCTGTTGCTAGCCCTACATGTGATCTCCATCTCTGTGGTTCTGTTTCTGTTCTAGTTGTTTGCTTAGCTTGTTTTTGTTTTAGGTGTGGTTGTTAATAATTGTGAGTTTGCTGTCATTTTACTGTGCATGTTTTTTATCTTTTTTTTCTTAGATAAGTCCCTTTAGCATTTCATATAATAAGGGCTTGGTGATGATGAACTCCTTTAACTTGACCTTATCTGAGAAGCACTTTATCTGCCCTTCCATTCTAAATGAAAGCTTTGCTGGATAGAGCAATCTTGGATGTAGGTCCTTGCCTTTCATGACTTGGAATACTTCTTTCCAGCCCCTTCTTGCCTGTAAGTTCTCTTTTGAGAAATCAGCTGACAGTCTGATGGAAACTCCTTTGTAGGTTACTGTCTCCTTATCTCTTGCTGCTTCTAGGATTCTCTCCATTTTAATCTTGGGTAATGTAATCATGATGTGCTTGCTTTGTTCCTCCTTGCATTCAACTTCTTTGGGACTCTCTGAGCTTCCTGGACTTCCTGGAAGTCTATTTCCTTTGCCAGATTGGGAAAGTTCTCCTTTATTGTTTGTTCAAATAACTTTTCTACTTGTTGCTCTTCCTCTTCTCCTTCTGGTACCCCTATAATTTGGATGTTGGAACATTTAAAGATGTCCTGGATGTTCCTGGGCCTCTCCTCATTTTTCTGAATTCTTATTTCTTCATTCTTTTCTGTTTGGTTGTTTGTTTCTTCCTTCTGGTCCACTCCAGTGGTTTGAGTCCCAGTTTCCTTCCCATCACTATCAGTTCCCTGTGCATTTTTCTTCATTTCACTTAGTGTAGCCTTCATTTGTTCATCTAATTTGCGACCAAATTGAACCAATTCCGTGAGCATCCTAATCACCAGTGTTTTGAATTGTGCATCTGATAGGTTGGTTATCTCTTCATCGCTTAGTTGTATTTTTTCTGGAGCTTTGATCTGTTCTTCCATTTGGGCCATTTTTTTATTTTTGTCTTGTCATGCCTGTTACATAGTGAGGGGTGGAGCCTTAGGTGTTCACCATGGTGGGGCAACCTACTTGCTAGGTTGTGACCCTGTATGTGGGGGCAGGGTCCAAGAGGGAACAATGGCACTTGCTCTGCTGTCTGCAGGATTTCAGTCCCTTCCCTGCTTCCGTCAAGCAAACTGGGCCCTTCTAGTGCTGTTTCCCATGTGGGTGAGCTTGTATATGTTCTAGGACCCTGTGGGTTTATCCAGTGAACTCTCCTGTGAGTCTGGGAGTCTCTCCCCACATCTCAACCCCCACAGGTGTTTTCAATTGGTGTTTTGAGGCTTTATTTCCCCATGCCAGGATCCTGCATTGCATGCTCTATCTTGTTCCCCAGTTTCTTTTGGTTTATCTGAGTGTGAATGTGGGGCCTCCCAGTCAGCCAACTGCCTTGTGCACCCTGCCCGGCCTCACAATTACTGCCTCTCTAGGTCTGCCCATTGCCACCCTGTGCCTGGGTCTGCCAGCTGCCACCTGCATACCCAGGGTCTGCCCAGTGCCAATGCTTTTTTTTTTTTTTTTTGATGTGTCCCCTCTTCACTCAGCTGCCAAATCTGCCCCTCTTACCGGCCTGGACAAATGCATCTATTTTAGCTCCATGGTTGTCAGACTTCCATACAGTTCAATTTTCTGTCAGTTCTTGTTGTTATTTTGTTTCTAAATTGTTGTTGTCCTTATTTTGGTTGTGCAAGGAAGAACAGTGTGTCTACCTATGCCCCATCTTGGCCAGAAGTCTCTTTTTCTTCTTAAAGCATTCCCTTTAGCATATCTTGCAGTTCTGGGTTGGTGTAGGTTTATCCTTTCAGCCTGCTTATTTTCTGCAAAATTCCTTATTTCACCCTCCATTTTAATCGAGAGTCTTGCTGCATAGAGCACTCACAGTTAGAAGGCCTTTCTTTTCATTACTTGGAATATTTCTTGCCATGCCCTTCTGGCTTGCAGTGTTTCTGTTGAGAAATCAGCTGCTAGACTTATCGGAGTTACCTTGTATGTTACTTCTTGTTTCTCATTTGCTGTTTTTAAGGTTCTCTCTTTGTCTTTAAAACTTGGCATTTTAATTATGATGTGTCTTGGAGTAGGCCTCTTTTAGTTCATCTTGATTGGGACCCTCTGTGTTTTGGGAACTTGCATGGCTTTCACCCTCTCCAGGCTCAGGAAGTTTTCTGTCGTTATTTTTTCAAACAGGGTTTCTATCCCTTGCTCCTTTTCTTCTCCTTCTGGTATTCCTATTATTTGAATGTTGTTGCATTTCATGTTGTCTTGGAGTTCCCTTGGGCTATCTTAATATTTTTGGAGTCTCTTTTTTCATGTAGCTGCTCTACCTGGGTGTTTCCTTCTACTGTATCTTCCAGCACACTTCATCCAACCTGCTTGTAATTCCTTCTAGTGTGTTTTTTATTTCAGAAATTGTATTCTTCATTTCTTCCTGGTTTCATTTATAGTTTCTTTTTCTTTTTTCATCCTGTTGCAGTTCCTACTCAGCTGCTTGTAGTTGTTTGTGAGTTCCTTGAGCATCCACATAACCATTCTTTTGAATTCTATGTCTGATAGTTTTCTTGCCTCCATTCCATTTAGCTCTTTTAGTGGGGAGTCTTCCATTCCTGTTGATTGTAGGTTCATTCTTTGTCTCCCCATCTTAGGTGACTCTTTTTGTTTGCTTATGTGATTCCTGATGCTCTACTTTGTCAGCTGTCTTCAAAGAGTGAACTTCTGTGGCACTCAGTGTTGCAGTCTCTTTGACCTTCTTGTCTGGATGCTCTAGAGCTGCCCTTCTGTTGGTGTGACCTCTCTTGTTGTACTTGGGTTTTACCTGTTGGTGGTTCCTGTGTTGGTGAGTTCTCTCCTCCAGTGGGTTTACAGGTGTTCACACCTCCAACCTAATCTTGTATGTGATAGCAGAGCAAGGACAAAATGGAATAAGACAGTGGGGGAGTATTCTATGGGATTTAAAGTACTAATAAGTGATGCAGATCCTGACCTGCAGGATCCGTGTATGTTGTTGCTGCTAGTGAACAAATACACATGGGCAACAGAAGTCTTGTGGAGAAAAAGGGATGGCATGGCCACTCTCTGAGAGAGGGATAGAGAGGGTGAGAGGGCCAGAGGCCCCTGCCTGGACAGGCTTTTATTGTTTTTCTGGGTACATTATATGATGGTCCTCATTTACTATGCACAGGTTCTCTGCAGGGGACTACCTTTTATAGATAACAAAGGAAAGAATGCTGCTAATTACTTCAAAGAGAAGGATGTTGCAGACCAAAGGGAAAAGTAGTTGAACTGGTCACTCTCCATACTTGGGAGGTTTAGCACAGACTTTAGGAAGTTACAGTAAGCACTTGCTCCCTCAATTCAGGGTGAGGGACTTTTAGCAAAATCAATTCTCATAGCAGGCTAGGCACAATGCAGGCCTGATTCCCCACAGGAAAACCTCTCTGTGGGCGTGGTCCTATGTGCCACTGGCTCCCCACTGGTTTTCTGCATGACTGCTGAGCTACATTTCCATGCCATGTGAAATGGTTCTCTATAAATAAGTAGAGAACAGCTAGGAGGTTCTTTGGAGAATTACACCAATAACCATGATATTTCACCCAATTAACCACTCTTTATAAAAGGTGAAAAAGAGATAAGACTCTTATTAGAAGGGAAAAAGAATATGAGCTGACTTTAGAAAGCAGAGTGCTTACGCAAGGTTAGATTTTGAGATATAGGGAGAGTAAGGGATACAAACTTGGAGTAGTTGTAAGAATATAAAGTTAACCACAATAGTAATTAAGCTTTAGGAAGATGGCAAAATAGAATAAGACAAGGGAAGGGTGCTGTTTGGGATTTGGAATAACAATAATGTGATTAGAAATATATGATCTGAATAAAAAGCATAGAAAGTAAAAGATCAAGAGTAGTGTGTTATTGGAATATGAGTGAAGTGAAAGAAGAAAAATTAAAATGCAATGTGAAGGGGAGAGTAAAGAAAACCAAACATTGAAATCAAGCAAACAAAACCATATAAAGCTAAACAGAAAGAAGAGAAATTCTCTTCTCACAGCCTCAAATGTTTTTGTCTTACACATGGAAACAAAAGCCTTTTGTTTACTTTAAGCCTGCCAAGTTGGTTTTGCTGTTCTCCTTGATGCTGCAGGAAGAGTGGGGCTGGGCTCTGTTTTCTTTTCTCCCCTTTCCTATGTTTCCACAAGGATGGGCTTTGGTCTGGGCTACAATATTCATGAGTGCCCAGTTTCAGGCCCACTCCTTCAGAGTATTGTGTGACTCACACTGCCCACTGCAAATATATACACCAAGTCAGCACCTGTAATCCACCTCATTGTACAACTTTTTGATTAGTTCATGAGTGGCAGCAAACCACCCCCATCCTTCTCCTTCTTTGTTGGCTTGGGCCTGTGTGTGAGCAAAGTCCTTTTGGTGCAGTTAAATTCTCTTATTAAGTCTCTCAGGGCACTGCTACCTCTCTGAGCCCCTGGTGCACCCCCTTTGATCAACCTGTGAGGTGTCCTGCATGGGAGCAAATCTCTGCCCTGCCACTTAGCATGAGAGGTCCTTGCACAGTGGCTGAGAGTCTGCTTTTTTTTTTTTTAAGTGAAATCCCCTGTTTGCACAAGCCTATCCCTATCCAGGCCCAGCTTTTCACACAGACCAACTTTTTGACTAGTCTGGAGACTATCTGGGTCATGGCTAGTCATGGCCCTTTTCTTCTCCCACCTCCAGGTGTCACCTGGCTCCCCACTTTCTCTGGTACTGTCCCAGCTGGTGAGCATAGTCCCAGCTGGGATACATGACCATCTGTGTGTCTCTTACTGCATATTTATCCCCCCAGCAATATTAAGTGTCCGGGTCTCTCCTGGTGTGGGTCTGTGAACTTACTGCTTTGGGATGGGAGGGAGCTGCAAAATCACAATCACTGATCTGGTTCTCTTCCAAAGCTGCTGCAGCAGCTGCAGTCTCTGAGGTAGGTCCAGGGGACCCTTCTGTTGCTCCACAAAATTTCTTTACCATCTGTTTTTAAACATCCTCTGCAACTTTTGGCTTCCAAACTTCATATCAGCTGGAATTCTGTTAGCCATTCACTTTGTTTCTTGAAAGATTAGCTAGGTGTCCCAGTTGGGTGCATGAGCAAGTGGGTTCAGATCCTACCTACCTCATTATCATCTTCCCCTCCTTATTGTGTTACTCATAAATAAAAAAAGAAAAGAAAAGAAAAAAGAGCACCTCCTGCTCATAGTTGCTAAGAAGGGTTTTGCAGGTCCTCTATGTGTCTGCAGGCAGTGGGGCTTGGGCTCCATTTTTACTTTGTAGTGGTTCTGCTTGGAAGTGGGTTCACTCTGGGCTGCAATAATTATAGGGGACCAGTTTCCAGGCCACACCCTTGGAGTGTTCTGTGACCCTCACTGTTCACTTGGTACCTTTGCATGTGTAGAAACTATCTCACTTTGCATCCCTTTGATCAATCTGTGAGGTACATCTAGAGTTTATCTCAGACACAGCCAGTTGTGGCCATCCTCCTCTCCTAGCTTCTAGTGTGCTTAGGATCTCAACTATTCTCTGGCACTGTTCCAGTGTGGCCAGTGACTACTGTCCCAGCTTAGGTGCACAGACTGCTGCATGTGTGCCTCCAAGCCCTGTGCCCCTTTTGTTTCCTCTACAGCAACTTTACCTGCTCAAGCCTCTCCAGGCAGGTCTGCATTTTTCTCATCCTGGGAGGGAAGGGAGACACTAGGCTGCTACCATGGGCCTA
Organism: Anoura caudifer; assembly: GCA_004027475.1. NCBI lineage: Eukaryota > Metazoa > Chordata > Mammalia > Chiroptera > Phyllostomidae > Anoura > Anoura caudifer. The sequence continues at coordinate 62,968 of PVKU01004094.1, forward strand.
CCCATCTCTCCTCTGAAGCCTGATATTGTCCTTCCAGAAGCTGCAGCTTAGGGTGCTCTGCCCAAGGAATATCCTGGGCCACCTGGCAACCACCACCTGGGCTTGGGTGCATAGCTAGCTGTGTGTTTGCATGGGTGCCTTTTGTTTCCACCCCAGCAGCTTTGTGTGGTCAAGCCTCTCCAAGTGCAGGTCTGTGTCTTGCTTGTCCTGGGAGGAAAGAGAGCCTCTAGGCTGCAATCATGGACCTGGCTATCCTCTGAAGTCTAATGTTGTCCCCTGAAGTCGCAGCCTAAGCCCACACTGGGGCTTTCCCCATCTGCCTATAACATCTCCTTCCCACCATTTTGAAGCATCCTCTACTCACTTTGGCTTCTAAATTTCATATCAGCTCAGATTCTGTTGGCTGTTCACATTGTTCTTCACAAGGGCAGCTAAGTGTCCCAGTTGGGGGCTCAAACCAGTGTGCTCAGCTCTCCCCTACTTTGCTGCCATCTTGTCTCCCTAAACAGTTTCATTTTAAAGAAGAGGATCTCAGGTTAATATATGAATTTAATAAAAGGAGAAATTAGTTTTTTAATGCAGAATCTAGGACATTAAATTCATATATCCTAATGTCTTTAGGGAGAATTTGGCTTTATTCTGTTAAATATTCTCTTTGTGACAGTTCTGATTACCCTTTAATAAACTCTTCTTTTTTATACCTAAATCCTGCTTTTATCTTGGTAATATTTATCAAGTATGACTAGCATCTTTTAATAATTTGTATATGTTATAAATTTCAGGAGAAGAAAACACCTTTATCATGGATGACTTCAATAAAGTTGTCTTCTGGTCAGTACAAAGGTACTGGGAGGCAAGAGCAGAAGATGAGGTCTAGAAACAGGCTAGGGCCTGAATATAAAATATCTTGAAGCTCCCTTTACTTCTCTCTACAAATAAATAAATAACATCTTTAAAAAAGAGAGAGAGAGACTTCTGCCAAGATGGAGTAGTAGATAGACACACTGTGCCTCCTCACACAACCAAAAGAAGGACAACAACAAATTTAAAAACAAAAAAACATGCAGAACTGACAGAAAAATGAACTGCATGGAAGTCTGACGACCAAGGAGTTAAAGAAGAAACATTCGTCTAGACCAGTAGGAGGAGCAGAGATGGGCAGTGTGGCAGATAAGACTCGCAGCAAGGCAGCAGCTGGAGGTCCTGGGTGGGCAAGGTGGTGGCTGGCAATCAGGGCAGCCCCACATTTGCATGAAGATAAACTGGGAGGAACAACTAGGGAGTGCAACAGACCATGCAACCTAGGATTCAATTGTGGGGAAATAAAGCCCCAAAACCTCTGACTGAAAAAAACCTGCAAGGGTTGAGGCAGTGGTAGAAACTCCCAACCTCACAGGAGAGGTCACTGGGGACACCCACAGAGTCCTAGAATGTACACAAGCCCACCCACCTGGGAATCAGCACCAGAAGGGCCCAGTTTGATTGTGAGTAGCAGGGGAAGTGACTGAAAACTGACAGAGCGCAGAGCAAGTGGCACTGTTCCCTCTCAGACTCCTCTTCTACATACAGTGCCACAACACAGCAACATGGGTTGCCCTGTCCTGGGGAAAACCTAAGGATTCACCCCTTACTATGTAATAGACATGCCAAGAGAAAAAAAAAAGGCCCAAATGAAAGAACAGACCAAAGCTCCCCCCGCCAAAAAAAAAAAAAAAAAACTAAACAACAAAGAGATAGCCAACCTATCAGATGTAGAGTTCAAGACACTGGTAATCAGGGTGCTCACAGAATTGGTTGAATATGGTCCTAAAATAGAGGGGAAAAAATGAAGGCCATGAAAAGTGAAATAAAGTAAAGTGTACAGGGATCCAATAGTGATAGGAAGGAAATCTGGACTCAAATCAACAATTGGAGCAGAAGGAAGAAATAAACATTCAACCAGAACAGAATGAAGAAACAAGAGTTCAAAAAAATGATGAGACGCTAAGGAACTTATATGACGCCTTTTAATATTCCAACATCTGAGTCATAGGGGTGCCAGATAGAGAAGAGGAAGAGCAAGAAATTGAAAACTTATTTGGAAAAATAAGGAAGGAGAACTTCCCCAATCTGCCAAAGGAAATAGACTTTCAGGAAGTCCAGGAAACTCAGAGAGTCCTAAAGAAGCTGGACCCAAGGAAACACACACTAAGGCACATCATAATTACATTACCTAAGATTAAAGATAAGGAGAGAATCTTAAAAGCAATGAGAGAAAAGGAGACAGTTATCTACAAAGGAGTTCCCATAAGACCATCAGCTGATTTCTCAAAAGAAACCTTGTAAACAAGAAGGGGCTGGAAAGAAGTATTCCAAGTCATGAAAGTCAAGGACCTACATCCAAGATTACTCTATCCAGCAAAGCTTTCATTTAGAATGGAAGGGCAGATAAAGTGCTTCCCAGATAAGGTCAAGTTAAAGGAGTTCATTATCACCCAGTCCTTATGATATGAAATGTTAAAGGGACTTAGCTAAGAAAAAGAAGATCAAAAATATAAATAGTAAAATGACAACAAACTCACAGCTATTAACAACCAAAGTTAAAAGAAAAACAAGCTAAGTAAACAACTAGAACAGGAACAGAATCACAAAAATGGAGACCACATGGAGTGCTATCAGCAGGGTTGTGGGACAGGGAGAGAGAGGGAAAAGGTACAGAGAATAAGTAGCATAAATTGTAGGTAGAAAATAGAGGTAGGTTAAGAATAGTATAGAAAATGTTGAAGCCAAAGGACTTACATGTATGACCCATGGACATGAACTAAAGGAGGGGAATGCAGGTGGGAGGGGGTGTGCTGGGGGGAGGGGAATAAAGGGGGGAAATGGGACAACTGCAAAAGAAAAAAATTAAAAAAGGAAAAAATAAAACATCTTGTAGACATGTAAGGTTTTCCACTTTGTTTTTATACAATGATAAGCAAAAGTCAGTAATCATTTTGTGTTTTATAAGGATAATATTTGTGTTGAAAATGGCACAGTAAGAAGTTCTTTTCCAGTATCCTCTCTAAAAAATACCTGAAAACAAAAATAAATAGAAAACTCCATGCTTGAGTTTTCAAACTAGAAGACAGCTATAATGCTGAACTACAATTTATGAGCTAGGGGGGCCAAATTCAATGAAAGTAAAACATGGGCTTCAGTGCTAATAAAAGGTGGTGCCTGGAGTGCAAACTGTCAGAATGTGAGCAGAGCAAAATGAACAATGGCTCATTTGTAAAGGGAAACAGACAGACCTCTCATATTTGCTTGAAGAGAAGTGGAAATGAGAAACTGACTCCATATTATGGGTAGCATGGAACAGCATATTCATATTATTTTTGCCTGGAAAAAGCTAGATACTGAAAAACAAAACAAAACAAAACAAACAACAACCAAAAAAAATACCTCACACAAAATCCTATGTCAGAAAAATCTGTTAACCTGATATTCTGGAAGTTTCATCCTTCTCCTATAAAATTTCTGTAATTATTTGGTGTAAAAAGAGCTGATCATTCAATGATTAATACCAAATATTAGTGATCTGTAACTTGTAACCTATAACAAATTGTAACAAATAGTAATTGTAATCATATGAAGATCCTGTAGGAAGAAATGAGGAAAGAAAGAAAACAAATGTCACACAATAAATACTCATCAAAAACATATTACTCAGAACAGTTCAAAATTGTGTCCAAACATAAGCACCATTAAAACTAAAAAAGTCACAAAAAATTAATGCTTAGTTAGATCATGTTTATAAAACAAGAGCTCAAAGAAGTATAGGAAATTCAGGAAAAATACAGCAAAGCAACAGAAGGAGATGAAAGACTGTGGCCAAAAAAAAGGAGTTCTATGGAAAGTAACCTCACAAGGTGATCTGATTATAAATTCCTAACTGAACAAGTCATGGTGGGTAATCACTCCCTAGGCATAAACGTTTTAAATAAAAGGTTATCTTCCTTTTTAAATTTTTTAAAAATTATTTAGTTATATTAACCATATTTTCTGATCACAATGGTAAGATACTAGAAATCAAATGTGGGGAAGCTTTGTCCAGCAGAGCTTCCCCCAGCCACCGTGGATGAGAATAAGTCTACCAAGACATGATCTGCTTGGGGAGGAAAGGCTGACCATTTTCTCAGGGGAGAAAAGAATTTATCTTCTCCTCAATGGGCTTTTATTGAGTTTAGCTTGCATAGGGATGCATTTCAAAAAAGGAGGCATGGTTTACAGATAACATTTCTGTGATCACTGGGGTCCTTTTGAGTCAGGGTCTGGTAGACAGAGTGATGCTAATCATCTAGCTGTAAAACCTTGGGAAACAAACTTATTTTGTGCTTGGACCCTTAACATTTAAACTGAAGATAATCTTAGCAAAGCAGGTTTCAGGACTTTATGCATTCTTTCTCAGGCTTGATAGCCCATTACTCAGAACCATGGGTTCCAGCACAGGGCTGCATCCCCTTCAGCATTGTTTCAGGCCTGAATAAGGTGGGGGAAGCCAGATAACCAAGAGATTAGGAGACTTTTTACAGATAGAATGAGGACTCAGGCTATGATAAAGCTGAGGGTTGAGGGGGTTTTGTCCCTTCTTCACAATCCTCTAAGTCCTTCCCTGATTGCCCCTTTGTGACTGTGCCTATCTTAGGTTATTCCTTTCTTGATGAATCTTACCTGTCATTGAGTATCCAGCCATCCTCTAGGAGCCAAGCAGGGTGAAGTAAAGGGGGCAGAGGCTGTGCCCCTGCTGGGAGGATAAGTTTTGTCTCCTTAGTGGCTTATGGTCCCAAGATCCCCTAATCATGGGGCCTTTTCACCTGTCAGTGGGGTTACAGCTCCTGAAATAAGGAAGGACAGTTCCCAACAGTCAAATATAGGGAAAAAAATCACAAATATTTGGAGATTACACAACAGGCTACCAAACAGCCAATAAATGGAAAACAAAAACAGAAAAACAACTATATTGAAAGAAATAAAAATGCAAACACAGTCTTAGAAAACCTGGATTTAACAAAAGCTGCTATAAGAAGAAACATTGTAACTATACAATTCTAACTAAAGAGCAAAAAAATTTCAATAAAATCATTTGAATTTATTTCTAAATACATTATCTTAACCCTAAACAAGTTCAATCCATTGTTTCTGTGCATCTAGGTTAATGGAACTTTGAAAAAAAATGGTAACCATTCTTTGGTAAGCACATAATCTTAACTACCCTGTAGTCCAATTTCTACATGACCACCTTCAAGAAAACACATAATCTCAAGTATCCTGTAACCCCATCCATGCATTGCTTCCTCTAACCCTCATGTAATCTTCCTTACCTTTCCTCCTATATCTCAAATGCTGAAAAGACACCACAAAATGTTATTCTCTGAAGCACTTGTCTTAGTCTGTTGAGATCTTGTTTCCAAGTATAGCCTCTGTTTGGCTCAAATAAATTTTTATAAAAATCCTCTACAAGTTTGAATGTTTCCTATGTTGACAATGTAAGCTAGCACACTTTAGGGAAGAAAAGGAATCTGCACGTTGTCATTATAGGTGTAAAAGTCTTATTAAAAGTAGTTTGAATGAGCATATGGGTAACATTGAGAATAGCAAACAAAGTATAATATAAATGAACAAATTTAAGGTTAAGGAGAAACAGAGCTATGGAAGACAAAGGATAGTTAATATATACATAAGTGGTTACATAAAAAAGAGAATTGAAATAAAAGGACTGGAAATATTTAAGGATATATATAAGAATCATTTCCAAGAATAAGAGATTTGAAAGTTCAATTGTCTAGAAAAGGAGAAACAAAATATCTCAGATATTTATTCATTTAGAAGTAGAAGTCTTGAATCTGCTGTTTGAAAGAACCCTTTTATTTGATGTAGACTAATCAACAGCAATATGCATCCTGGTAAAGTTATTGGTCTACAAAGACAAAACAAGAATCTCTGGCATTTTGTGGGTGGAAAGGGAGGACTTTAAGCCACTTATAAGAGGGAAGGATCTGTTTGGGCTCTGATTACTCTACGGGACAATCTTAGAAGACAATGGAGCTTTGTTCACAGAACCCCAGAGACAGAAAGTGTGACCAGACATTTTTTTTACCTAGCTATAATTTTAAAATATAAAGGCAAACCACAAATATTTTTGAATGATTAAGAATGTAGTGAGTCCTTCTTAAAGAAACTATGTGGAACTGATAAGGGAACTCAAGAGTTAAAGATTTTAGTTGAGGGACTTAAGTAATTAATACATGTGGAAAACTGTTATTCCAGGAACTGGAATACATGACCTATATCAGGGGTTCCCAAACCTGAGCTGCAGACCAGTACCAGTCCTTGGCCTATTACACCTGGGCTGCACTAAAGACAGAAGTGGTGGGTGAGCTCTACCTCCTATCACTGCAGGCAAGCAAAGCTTCACTCACATTACTGCCTGAGCTCCACTTCCTATTCCCTCTCATCCTGCCCCCACCTTCCCATCCATGGAAAAATTATCTTCCATGAAACCAGTGCCTGGTGCCAAAAAGTTGGGGACTGCTGACCTATGTGACTCCAGGTGGTTGACAAGCAATTCAACCATTGCTCCCCAAGGGGTCTGCAAGAAAAGGAGATGGTATCTGAGCCATTGTGTTCCAGGAAGGAAACTTTTGTGATGCAGATAAAGAATCGTTGATCAGAAGATAAAGAAATACTAGGAAACTCGCCTTGGACTACAACTCTTATCTGACTAAACTTTCCCCAAACCCCTTACCTAACCTTTTCTTCTCCTTATAAAAATGGTGTCTTGAAATAAGATGTTAAGACAGTTTTTAGGATACATATCCTGTCATCTTATATTGTTGACATCTGAATAAAATGCCCTTGTCTTTACTTTTTTGTTCTGGTAGTGACAGGCAACACAAATGCTGACTTTTTTGGTTTCATTTTCTAGGACACCTCTGGGATTCTCTGGTAAGTCTGGGTATTTGGTGGGGAGTCCAGTTGGCTACCTGTAGTGGGAGATCCCAGGATGCAGATTTGGAGACTCCCTAGCAGCTGCCAAATGATTTCATTTGAGGACTTTTCTTCTCCAATTTTTGGCACTGCCCGGTACCTTCACTTTCAATTGAATTGTTCTGCTTTCTGGTTCTGGATTACAGTCCCGAGTTATGGCTTAGAATGATCATCAGGAATTAAGGTGCCTTCTGGTTTTTGTGATATTACAGAGCTCTGTCTGGTAGAATGGATGGGAGAGCCTCCATTCTGGGAAACAGCTCTTTGGGGCAAAAATTCTGGCTGATTTGTCAACCTATGCTTATGAACCTATGTTGGGAACTGCCCTGCCTGGTTTCAGGAGTTGTAACCCCCCATGGCTAAGGCTGAGTGAGTGACCTTTGGACTGTGAGCCACTAAGGAGACAAAGCTTATATCCCTGGCAGGAGCGCTGCTTCTGTTTCATCCATATCTGGCCCCCAATGCTTGGTCAGTTAGCCAATGATGGATAAGATTCCCTCGAAGGAGGGGTCACCTAAGATAGGCACAATCACGTGGAAGGCCCTCAAGGAAGGTCTTGGGGGGCCACAGCAAAAGTGGGTGATGGACTCTCACCCCCGGCTACCCTGACATAGCCTGAGCCCTCATTCCCTCTGGGAGAAGTTTCCTTATCTCTTGGCTTCCTGGCTCTGCTCCACTTAAGCCTGAAACATTGACAGAGGGTAGTGCAGGGCTGTGCTGAATAAGGCAAGCTCCCCAGGTGATCGGGCATAAGAAAGAATTCATGTAAAGTCCCGTGAAACCTGCTTTCCTAAGAATGCTCTCATTTAAATGATAAGGGTCCAAGTAGGAAAAGAGTTTGTCTCCCAAAGTTTTGTAACCCCTTAGCTGACAGACCCTGACTCAGATTAAGCCCTCAGAGTTCTTTGCATGTTATCTATTGTTTGATCCTTGCCATCTGACAGTGATTGATGAGCTTTACCTGCATTCCTGTGTAAAATGAACCTAATAAAAGTCATTGCAGAAGGGGCTCTTGGCCCTTCTCCTTTGAGAGATCAGCTACCTCTCCTCCAGGAGCAGATCATGTCTTGGTAGACTTATTCTCATCCATGGCAAACGGGTGGGCTCTGTGGGCGGAGCACCCCCACAAACCTAAGGACATGTTTTTCCCCTTTTTAGTGTAATACTGCTTGGCTTATGTATAATCTGAACTCAGGAGAACACTAGCTGTTAAACAGGTCTTTATCCTACGTCATACTATACTGCAATTAGAGTTGTTTTGTCAGACTTCAGAGAAATGGGATGAAACACATTATGCACAGGCTTTTATGACTTTACATAATAAAGACGTAGACTTAAAAGGAAATGGATCAATGATCCAGAGAAAGGGAATTTTTCTGTGGCATATGGCAGAAACTCAGAAGAGAAGGACCAAGAAGATCAGGATAGGTGCTGTGAGCATGGCTGGTGTTCACATGGACCCTCCATCCCTGGGGGATCCTCCTCCTTACTCAGCTGAGGGAGTCAAAGGAGGTGAGGCTGAATTGGTCCCTCCATCCCAAACCTTTCAGGGAGCCAATATCAGTAGACGACAAGCCCCTACTGGGGAAGCACTTCATATCACAAAGGGAAAGGGCACTGGAAAAAATGAGTGCCCCAAGTAAGAGAAAAGGAGGTCAGAGTCTGAGAACTCAAGAGTTATTCTGGGGAAAGGAAACAACTCTAACAATGAATGATGCCGCCCAGAGTTTCATTCGTTACCACAACCTATTAAAGTCACCTCCAGGAACCTCAGGCAAAACTGACATTGGGGAGACAAATTGTAGACCTTTTTTCTTTATTTTTAAAAAATTTTATTACAGTTGACATTCAATATTATTTTATATTAGTTTCAGCATAGTGATTAGATATTTATAAATTTAGAGAGTGATCACACTGATAATTCTAGTACCCATCTGGCACCATATATAGTTATTACAATATTATTGACTATAATTCTTATGCTGTACATTCCAGCTCCATGAATATTTTGTAACTGCATGTACGAAATTGTAGAACTTTTTGACTGATATGAAAGTGACATATTCTGTGGTCAGTAGACCTCTAACTGAACTATAACTGGAATATCTGGAAGCCCTGAAAGCCAGTTTTTCTTGAAGTTATTGGAATGTGCTGTGAGAAATATGGTATTACTCTTCTGGGGAGGGATTTTTTGTCAAAACTCCAGACTCAAATCACTTTATCTCCAGAAGAACAACAGCTCCACCTACAGATCTCTCCAGAGCATGCACTGCATTCCTTATAAAACTTTGAAGAAGAAAAGTGACCCTGGCCAGAAGAAATTGAGAATCAGGTAAACCTCATTGTGCGGGCTGCTGGGAGGCCAAGGAGGGCTATGAGCATCTCCCTCTTTGTAGTTGACCTCAAACAAGGGACAGGGACTCTCAGTAAGAGGCAGTACCTCTTGTGAAAGGAGACCCTACAAAGAATACACCCCAAAATTCAGATGTTTCATGAATATGAATTCATTTGGCCATGCTGCTCCCCATATAATACAAGATTTAGTGCCATAAATGACATGTACAGAACAGTATACCTGGAAAAGCCTCAGGTATTCAGTATTGGACTTTAAAAAGGCCTTCTTTTATATTCCAACTTTTGACTGTTGTTTGCATTGAATGGTAGGACCTGGAATCTTGGGTCAAGACTTAGTACTAATAGACATTCTTACCACAAGGGTTCAAGAACTCCCTCATGATTTTTGGGAAGACACTGAGACAAGACTTAAAGATCTAAAACTAGAAGGAGGAACTTAGTTACAATATGTAGATGAATCATTAAACTAATACTGTAGCTATCTTGAACAACTTGGCATATTGTGGCTATAAAATATCAGCACAGAAGGCCCAGATTTGCCAAAAGTCAGTAAGGTTTCTTGGGTTCCTGCTTGAACCTGGCAAAAAGAGTCTTATTGAACTCATCAAAGAAACTATATCACACTATGTCCAAGGGTGACCAGCTTGCTTAAGAGCTGTGGCAGTACCCTGTGAGCTTTTACGGGGAGCTAAAACGTTGTCCTTGAGACAGCCTATCACTATTTATGCTCCCCAAAAGTGTTGAGACTGCTAGAGCAAAAAGGAAATCTGTGGCTTACTGCTAGAAGAATGAGCAAGTACCAAGCAATTCAAAACTGTATGTAAGATTAAATCCTGCCTCCCTTCTCCTGGAGCCTGGCTTAGCCATGCTAATGTATGACTGTTTTAAAATAATTGATGAAATTTATTCTAGCTGAATTTATTTAAAAGAGAGTGAATGTGTATCTGGGAGGAAACAGGACTATTAACCTCCAAGTAAATGAAAGTGAAGCATGCAACAGAAATTTCAAATTATTAAGGCTGTTCAGGTACTTTTACAGGAGGCAGTTATGCACTACCAGGACATCAGAAAGAGGACACTGAAGGAGCTAAAGGAAACATTCTGGCTGATCAAGCAGTGAAGAGGCTGCTAAAGGAATATTTATAATGCTTTTGGTACATGTTCTTGACTTGTCACCTTTGACCTTGAATATTTGAGTGCAGACTTAAACATAGCTAAAGAGCTGGGGTTTTGAATCACCTATATTAAGCCAGGTTCACAGGTCCTGGAATTTCTAAAGCCATGTGTGCAAGAAGAACAATCCTAAGACAGATCCCGTTTAGGAAAAGAAGAAGGGAGACAATACCAAGGGCAGCACCTGCTTGAGGATTGGCAAATAAACTTTACCAGTCTGAGGATGTCTGTGCTCAGATATTCAGGGTCAGATACTGACAAGTCAAGAACACGTACCAAAGGCATTATAAATGTTCCTTTACCAGCCTCTTCACTACTTGATCAGCTGAGGGTCCAAGGATGAAAATATTTGTTAGCCTTTGTTCATACTTTTTCAGGATGGGTAGAAGCTAATCCTAGAAATGAGAAATCCTGGGAGGTAGTGAAAGCCCTATTGAAGAAAATAATCCCTTGCCTTGGCTTACCCAGCAGCATACAGAGTGATAATGGACCTGCTTTTGTTTCAGAAATTATGTGGAAAGTTATTAAATTTTTAGGAATCAAGTGGAGACCCCACATGGCATAGAGACCTCAGACTTTTGGGAAGGTAGAAAAGATGAATCACACTTTGAAGAAAAATGTAGCCAAATTGTGTGAAGAAACTCACCTCCATTGGGATCAAGTTTTACCTATTGCCCTGCTCAGGATAAGGGTGGCTCCTCAAAATGGAATTCAATTGAGTTCTTATGTATTTGTGTATGGGCAACCATTTCAGTAGGTGTAGGAGACATGTTTGTAGGTCAAGAAGTGAGGTAAAGATGTATGTATTGTACAAGATCCAAGTCAGACCTCAGCTGTGTTTAATGACCTTGCTCGTATTAGAGATCACTCTATCACAGGCTCACCATATTCCTTTGAGCCTGGAGATAAGATAATACTCAAGACTTGGAAGAGAGAATCCCCAGAAAGCCAACTAGAAGAAGAGTGGACTGGACTTTGGAATGTCCAATATTTATAATTGGGGACCTGTGGTAACAACTCTAAAGGATGGGGAAGTGTTTTCTTTAAAAATTGTTAATATCAGAGTTCCAGCCAAGAGACTTGGGTGGAAACCCTTTGCTTCCTCACACAACCAAAAGAAGGACAACAACCAATCTAAAATCAATAAACAACCAGAAGTACCAGATTATCAAACTGCATGGAACTCTGACAACCACAGAATTAAAGAAACAATCAAACAGAACAACCCGAGTGGTAAGATGGTGGACAGAGAGAACCCTTGGCAAGGACCATGCAGGTGGGGCTGGCTGTGGCGAGGTGGCAGGCTGCGTGGGAGGGGCTGATGTAAGGTGAAACTGAGACTCAGAGCTGGCTGTGGACTATGGCGGTTGCTAAGGTGGGAGAAACTCTCAGTCTCACACAAGAGTTTGTTGAAAAGTGGGCTAGATATGAACATGGGAGTTGCACTGTTCCCTCTCTGCCCCTCTCCCACAAGCAGCACCACAGTGCAGCAAGGAGGGTTGCCCTCCCCAGGTGAATACCTAAGGCCCTGCCCCTTGACAACTTAAAAGGGACCCCAAACAAAGAAAAAGGGCCAAAATGAAAGAACAGAGCAAATCTTCAGAAAGAGAGCTAAGTGATGACATAGCCAACCTACCTGATGGAGAATTTAAAGCCCTGGTAATCAAAATGCTCACAGAACTGATTGAGCTTGGTCAAAAAATGAAAGAACAAATGAAAGATACCAAAAGTGAAATAAAGCAAAATATTCAGGGAACCAACAGTGACAGGAAGGAAACCAGGATCATATCAATGATTTAGACCAAAAGGAAGAAATATCCAAGTGGAACAGAACAAAGAAACAAGAATTCAAAAAAATGAAGAGAGACAATTGAACCTCTGGGACAACTTGAAATGTTCCAAGATTTGAATTATAGGGGTGCCAGAAAAAGAAGAACAACAGCAAGAAATTGAAAACTTATTTGAAAAAAATAATGAAGGAAAACTTCCCCAATCTGGTGAAGGAAATAGACTTTCAGGAAGTCCAGGAAGCCAAGAGAGTCCCAAAGAAGTTGGACCCAAAGAGAAACACACCAAAGCATATCATCATTATGTTACCCAAGATTAAAGACGAAGAGAGAATCTTAAAAGCAAGAGGAAAGGAGGGAGTTACCTACAAAGGAGTGCCCATCAGACTGTCAGCTGATTTCTCAAAAGAGACCTTCCAGGCAAGAAGGGGCTGGAGAGAAGTAAACAAAGTCAAGAAAGGCAAGGACCTATATCCAAGATTGCTCTGTCCAGCAAACCTATCATATTTATTTATTTATTTATTTATTTATTATTTATTTATTTATTTATTTATATTTTAAAAATATATTTTATTGATTATGCTATTACAGTTGTCTCATTTTCTCCTTCACTCTTCCCCACCCTGCACACCCTCTCCCACCCACATTCCCCACCTATAGTCTGTGTCCATGTGTCATACTTATAAGTTCTTTAGCTTCTACATTTCCCATACTATTCTTACCCTGCCCTTGTCTATTTTCTACCTACCTTCTATGCTACTTATTCCGTGTAGCTTTTACCCCTGTCTCCTCCTCCCACTCCCCTGTTGCTAACCCTCCATGTTATCTCCATTTCTGTGATTCTGTTCCTGTTCTACTTGTTTGCTTAGTTTGTTTTTGTTTTTGTTTTAGGTGTGGTTATTAATAATTTTGAGTTGCTGTCATTTTACTGTACATGTCTTTTATCTTATTTTTCTTAGATAAGTCCCTTTAACATTTCACATAATAAGGGCTTAGAGACAATGTACTCTTTTAACTTGACCTTATCTGAAAAGCACTTTATCCGCCCTTCCATTCTAAATGAAAGCTCTGCTGGATAGAGCAATCTTGGATGTAGGTCCCTGCCTTTCATGACTTTGAATACTTCTCTCAGCCCCTGCTTGACTGCAAGGTTTCTTTTGAGAACTCAACTGACAGTCTTATGGGAACTCATTTGTAGGTAACTGTCTCCTTTTCTCTGGCTATTTTTAAGATTCTCTCTTTCTCTTTCATTTTGGCTAATGTAATTATGATGTGCCTTGGTGTGTGCTTCCTTGAGTCCAACTCCTTTGGGACTCTCTGATATTCCAGGACTTCCTGGAAGTCTATTTGCTTTGCCAGATTGGGGAAGTTCTCCTTTATTATTTGTTCAAATAAGTTTTCCACTTGTTTCTCTTCCTCTTCTTCTGGTACTCCTATAATTTGGATGTTGGAATGTTTATAGATGTCCTGGAGATTCCTAAGCCTCTCTTCATTTTTTTGAATTCTTGTTTCTTCATTCTTTTCTGATTGGATTTTCTTTCTTCCTTCTGGTCCACTTCATTGATTTGAGTCCCAGTTTCCTTTTCATCACTATTGGTTCCCTGTGCATTTTCCTTTATTTTGCTTAGCATAGCCTTCATTTTTTCATCTAATTGGTGACCAAATTGAACCAATTTTGTGAGCATCCTGATTATCAGTGTTTTGAACTGTGCATCTGATAGGTTGGCTATCTCTTTATTGCTTAGTTGTATTTTTTCTGGAGCTTTGATCTGTTCTTTTGTTTGTTCCTTTTTTTGTTTGTTTGATGCACCTGTTACATAGTGAGGGGCGGGGCCTTAGATGTTCACCTGGGCAGGGCAGCCCAGTGGCTGGATTGTGACCCTGTACGTAGGGGCAGGGTCTGAGAGGAAATAATGGCTCTTGCTCTGCTCTCTGCTGGTTTTCAGTCACTTCCCCAGCTACCCACAAGCAAATTGGGCCCTTCTGGTGCTGATTCCTGTGTGGGTGGGTTTGTGTACATTCTAGGACCCTCTGGGTCTCTCCAATAAACTCTCCTGTGAGGCTGGGAGTTTCTCCTAGCACCTCAACCCCCACAGGTGTTTTCAATTGTTATTTTGAGGCTTTTTTTCCCCACACTGAGACCCTGAGTTGTGCAGTCTGTCTCTCTCCCCTGTGTTGCCTGGTTTATTTGCACATGAATGTAGGACCACCCAGTCTGCCAGCCACCTTGTGTGTGCTGCTCCCCTCCACAATCCACCACCTTACTGGGTCTGCCTGCCTTTGCCTTGGGTTCCTGGGGTCTGCCAGCCACTACTTTGTCATGACCCCTCTCCGCCCAGCCATGTGACTCTGGCTCTCCTACTGGTCTGGATGAATGTGTCTACTTTAACTCCTTGGTTGTCAGATTTCCATACAGTTCAATTTTCTGTCAGTACCGGTTTCTTTTTTTCCTAAATTGTTGTTGTCCTTATTTTGGTTGTGCAAGGAGGCACAGTTTGTCTACCTATGCCTCCATCTTAGCCAGAAATCCAAAGCTATCATTTAGAATGGAAGGGCAGATAAAGTGCCTCCAAGATAATGTCAAGTTCAAAGAGTTCATCATCACCAAGCCCTTATTATATGAAATGTTAAAGAAAAGGAAGATAAAAAATATGAACAGTAAAATGACAACAAGCACAACTATCAACAAATGAACCTCAAAAAAAAAAAAAGAAGGAAAAACAATGAAAACAAAAACTAAGCAAACAACTAGAACAGGAACAGAATCAGAGAAATGGACATCACATGGAGCATTTTCAGTAGGGAGGGGGAAGGGAGGCATGGGGGGGGATGTCCAGGGAAGACAAAGCATAATTGGTAGGCATTAAATAGATGGGGAGAGGTCAAAAAATTGTATAGGAAACAGAGAACTCAAAGAACTTACATGTATAACCCATGGACATGAACTAATGGGGAGCAGAATGCTGGAGGGTTGGGGGTGTAGGGTGGAGTGGGGATAAAGGGGGAAAATTGGGAAAACTGTAATAGCATAATCAATAAAATATACTTTAAAAATTGTTAATGTATCCCCAGGTGGAGAGTGTGCAACTTTTGTCAACTGTACTAAAAAACTTCTTTTTTACTTTCAACAGACATGGAGATGAATTGCAACACCACTAGTAATGTACCTTATGCTTTTAGTCATGTCAAATTGCCTGCAGAATGGTTTCTAATATATGGAAAGACTGTTTATTCAACAGGAAAATGATTACTTCCATATGAAACTATTTTTATAGAAATGAGATAATTAAATGCTAATAGCGGGGAATGATAGGGGAACTCAAGAGTTAAGATTTTAGCTGTCATTATAGTTTATAGGCTTAAGTGACTAATGTATGTGGAAAGCTGTTATTCCTGGAATACATGACTTATGTGACTGTAGGAGGTCAACAAGCAATTCAACCTTTGTGCCCTAGGGGGTTTGCAAGTGATGGAGATAGTATCTGAGCCATTGTCCATGACACACAAAAAGAAGTGTTGATCAGCAGATAAAGAAATACCAGGAAAATCACCTCCAGACTGCACCTCTTATCTGATTAACCTTTTTTCTAAATCCCATATCTACACTTTTCTTCTTATAAAAAGGTCAGCTCGAGATGAGATGTTAAACTGGTTTTTAAGGTACATAACCCACTGTCTTCTCAGGTTGCTAGCATATTTGAATAAACCACCCATAAAAATTCAATTCTTGTCTTTAGTTATTTGTTCTGGTTGTGACAGGCAGCACAAAAGTTGGCTTTTCCAGTTTCAAAACAAACTTCAGCCAAGTAGAAGTTCAATGGAAAAAGTACTTTATGAATAAGAATCCTACTCACAGGTGGTGAAAAAAATGCCATATAATCTCACCTATACATGGAACCTAACTAATAAAACAAACAAGTAAGCAAACTATAACCAGAGACATTGAAAAAAACAACAAACTGATAGTACCAGAGGGGAGGAGGGAGGGAGATAACATGGGAAAGAAGGGGAGGGGTTGTCAAGGAACATGTATAAAGGTCACATGGACAAAGCCAAATGGGGATGCATTGAGGGTGGGAGATGGGGATGGGTGGGGAGGGGGTAGCAGTCGGGGAAAAGTGGAGACAACTGTACTTGAACAATAAAAGAGAGAAAATGTTTTTAAAAAAGAGACTAAAACTGATCTCATTTAAATTGTTGAGGAATGGCCTTGGCTGGTGTGGATTGAGTGCCAGCCTGCAAACCAAAAGGCCACATGTTTGATTCCCATTCAGGGCACATGCCTGGGTTTCAGGCCAGGTCCCCATTAGGGACTGCACAAGAGGCAACCACACATTGATGATTCTCTCCCTCTTTTTCTTTCCCTTCCTCTTTCTCTAAAAAATAAATAAATAAAATATTTTTTAAAAATTGTTGAGGAATGAAAAGTAGAAGCTATATATTTTGACAATGTAGAAATGACATTGCTATCAAAATTTGGGAGGTGAGATCATAAGAAGGCACAAGGTGATCTAAATACTATACTTTCAACATTTAATGACAGAGGTACAGAAAATCATTGAAATCTGGTATATCAATGCATAGACATAAAATATGCTTAAAGAATAAGAGTAAACACTAAGAAAAATATATGATTAACAAAAATAAGGTGATGGTGGGGACAAGGAAAGAAAAGAAGTATATTAATTTTATTGTTGCTCATAATGGCAGCAATTGACACAGTCTAAAACCAAGTGATTAAGTAAATTGTATAGAGTTATAACTATAAAGAATTTTATAATAATAATTGCCTCTAGGATGGAAAAATGGGTAGACAGGAGAAGGAGCATATTTCTTACTGTATAGTTTTCTTTTTAATAATTTTATTGTTGTTTAATTAGAGTTGTCCCTAGTGTTCCCTCATTGCTCTCCCATGCCATGCCCTAACCCAACTCTTACATTCAATCCTCCCCCTCTGTTGTCCTTGTCCATGGATCCTTTATACATGTTCCTTGACTTCACCCTTCCCCATCATTCC
The DNA here is from genome assembly GCA_004027475.1 of Anoura caudifer. Lineage (NCBI taxonomy): Eukaryota > Metazoa > Chordata > Mammalia > Chiroptera > Phyllostomidae > Anoura > Anoura caudifer. The sequence goes on from PVKU01004094.1 coordinate 80,308, forward strand.
CCCATTATCCTCCTGCCCCGGTCCCTCTGGTCACTGTCAGTTTGTTCTTTATTTCCATGTTTCTGGTTCTATTTTGCTCACTTGTTTGCTTTGTTGATTAGATTCCACTTTGTAGGTGAGATCATGTGGTATTTTTCTTTCACTGCCTGGCTTATTTCACTTAGCATAATACTCACAAGTTCAGTCCATGCTATTATGAAGAGTAGGAGTTCCTTGTTTGTTTCTGCTGTGTTGTGTTCCATTTATAAATGTACCACAGTTTTTGACCCACTCAATTACTGATGGGTACTTAGTGTGTTTCCAGCACTTCATTACTGTAAATAATGCTACTATGAACATAGTGATGCATAGATTCTTTTGGCTTGGTGTTTCAGAAATCTTATGGTATAATCCCAGCAGTGAGATCATTGGATCAAAGAGTAGTTCAATTTTTAGGGGTTTTTTTAGTAAATTCCATACTGTTTTTCACAGTGGCTGCATCAGTCTGTATTCCCACCAACAGTATCCCAGAGTTCCCTTTTCTCCACAACCATACCAGCATTTTTAGTTTGTTATTTTGATAATAATGGCCTTTCTCAATGGTGTGAAGTAGTATCTCATTGTGGTTTTAATTTGTATAAACCGGATGACTAATGATGCCGAGCACCCTTTCAGAGGGAGGTGTCTGGGCCCTCTGTTTGTTCTCCTAAAAGGAGTGTCTGTTCAGGTCTTCTGCCCATTTATTATTTGGATTGTAAGTCTTCCTGGTGTGGAGTCCTGTGAATTCTTTATATATTTTGAAGATCAAACCCTTGTCCAAGGGATTATGTCAAATATATTTTCCCATGTGGTTGGTTTCCTTTTCATTTTGCTGATGTTTCCTTCACTGTGCAGAAGTTTTTTCTCTTAAAGATTTTATTTTTATTTATTTATGTTTTAAATTATTTTATTGTTGTTCAAGTACAGTTGTCTGCATTTACTGCCCACCACTCACACCCCACCCCAGCCAAACCCTCTTCTCTCCCTTGCTTCCACCCCCCCTTGGTGTTGTCCATGTGTCCCTTAAAGTTGTTCCTGAAATCACTTCTCCCCTTTCCCCCATTATCCCTTCCCACTTCCCCTCTGGTTACAGTCAGATTGTTCTTAGTTTCAATGTCTCTGGTTAGATTTTCCTTGCTTTTTCCTTTTGTTCATTAGGCTCCACTTAAAGGTGAGATGAAATTCCCCAACATGGCAAAGGCCATATATGAGAGACCTACAGCCAACATCATACTCAATGGGCAAAAACTACAAGTTTTCCCACAAGACTAGGAACAAGACAAGGATGTCTTCTATTCTATATAGTATTGGAAGTCCTAGCCACAGAGATCACACAAGAAACAGAAACAAATATCATCCAAATGGAAAGGAGGACATAAAACTGTCACTCTTTGCAGATAATATGATAGTGTACACAGAAAAACATATAGACTCCACCAAAAACTACTCCACCAAATAAGCGAATTTGGCACACCAGCATTGTTCAAAGTCAATATTCAGAAATCAAAGACATTTTTATACACCAACAATGAAAGATCAGAATGAGAATTCAGGGGGGAAAATCCAATTTGCTACAACAACAAGAAAAATAAAGTACCTAGGAATAAACCTTACCAAGGAAGTGAAGACCTGTACTCACAAAACTACACAACACTGAACAAAGAGATTAAGGAAGACATGAATAAATGGAACCATATAAAGTGTTCATGGACTAGAAGAACTGTTATCGTCAAAATGTCCATATTACCCAAAGCGATTTATAGATTCAACACAATCCCTACTAAAATACCAATGACATACATATTTCACAGTCATACAACAGACATTTCAACAATTTGTATGGAAATACAAATGACCCTGAATAACTGCAGAAATTTTGAGAAAAGAGAACAAAGTAGGAGGGATCGCAATACCTGGTATGAAACTATATTCCAACGCCACTGTAACTGAAACAGTATGGTACTTAAGTGAGTACAGACACATAAAGTAATGAAGCAGAACAGAGAGCCCAGAAATAAACCTAAGTCTCTATGGTCAATCAATATTCAACAAAGGGAGCAGAAGCATAAAATCGAGTAAGAATAGCATTTTTGAGAAACAATGGTGGCAGATCTGGACAGCAACATGCAAAAAAATGAACTTACACCATACACAAAAATAAATTCAAGGTGGACAAAAGACTTAAATATAAGTAGTGACAACATGAAAGTCCTAGAGGAAAACATAGGCAAGAAAATCTCAGACATTCCACAGGGCAATATTTTCACTGATATGTCTCCTAGAGCAAGGAACAGAAAGGAAAGAATAAACAAATTGGATTTCATTAAAATAAAATGCTTCTGTATGGCTAAAGGAAACAGCATTAAAATGAAAAGAAAATCAACCGTATGAGAAAACATATTTGCCAATTATACCTTGGAGAATGGTTTGATCTTCAAAATACGTAAAGAATTCACCTGACGCCATTCTAGCAAGACAAAACACCCAGGTAAGAAATGGGCAATGGACCTGAACAGACACTTGTCTAAGGAGGACATACAGAGGGCCCAGAGACATAGGAAACGATGCTCAGCATCACTAGCCATCAGAGAGATGCAAATTAAAACCACAATGAGATACCACTTTACACCAGTCAGAATGGCCATCATTAACAAATCAACAAACAAAAAGTGCTCCAGAGGTTGTGGAGAAAAGGAAACTGTAGTACACCATTGGTGGGAATGCAGACTGGTATAGCCACTGTGGAAAACAGTAGGGCATTTCCTCAGAAAACTAAAACTGAAACTGCATGTTGACCCAGCAATTACACTGCTAGGATTATACCCTAAGAGCCCTGAAACACCAATTCAATAGAACCTATGGACTTCAGTGTTCATAGCAGCACAATTTATAATAGCCAAGTGTTGGAAATAAACTAAGTGCCCATCAGTAAGAGATTGGATCAAAAACTGTGGTACGCAAAAGAATACTATGCAGCAGAAATAAAGAAAGAGCTCTTTCCTTTTGTGATGGCATGTATAGAACTGGAGAGCATTATGCTAAGTGAAATAAGCAGGTGGTGAAAGACAAATACCATATGATCTCATCTGTAAGTGGATCCTAATCAACAAAGCAAACAGGCAAGCAAAATATAAACAGCAACATTGAAATAAAGAACAAAGTGACAGTAACCAGGGGATGGGGGGATAAAGATAATAGGGGGAAATAAGGGGAGGACCATCAAGGAACATGAATAGAGGACACATGGATAAACCCAAAGGGGGTAGGTTTGAGGGTGGGAGGAGGGGATGTGTGGGGTAGGAGGGCATGGTGGGGTGAAAAAAGAAGCAACTGTACTTGAACGATAAAAAAAGGAACAAAAAAAATAAAAAGGAACAAGCAAAAATGGACAAGAAAACATATCATGCATATATGCTGCCTACAAGAGACTCAGCTCAGAATAAAAGACCTACACAGACTCAATGTAAAGGGGGGGAAAACATACTCCAAACAATCAGACAGGAAAAAAGCCAGGGTAGCAATATTTATATCAGAAAAAATAGACTTTAAAACAAAGATTATGAAAAGAGACACAGAAGGACAATTCATAATACTCAAATGTAGAATTCATCAATAAGACATAAGCATTGTGAACTAACATGCACCCAACCTAGGTGCACCCAAATATGCAAGAAAAATTTTGTAGGACTTTGAGAAAAATGTAGACAGCCATACCTTCACATTAGTGGATTTTAACACTCCACTGTGAACAATGGATAGATCTTTCAAACAAAATATCAGCAAGACTGTTGCACACTGAATGACCCCATAGGTCAAATAGACTTATATGATTTAAGTAGAAACTTTCAAACCAAAAAAGTAAAATACATATTCTTTTCAAATGCTTATGGAGTGTTTTCAAAGATAGACCACATGATAGGACACAAAAAATGTCTCAACAAATACAAAAAAATTGAAATCATATTAACCATTTTGTCAGATAACAATGGCTTAAAACTAGAAATCAACCTCATAGAAAAAAATTTTAAAAAGAGTCAAATTCATGGAAACTGAACAACATATTATTAACAAATGAATGGGCCAATAATGAAATCAAGGAGGAAATCAAAAAGTTTCTGGAAACAAATGAAAATGAATGCACAACAATCTAAAACCTACGGGACACAGTGAATGCAATCCTTAGAGGGAAGTTCATATCAATGAAGTCCCCCCTACAAAAGATAGAAACATTCCAAATAATAAACCTAATCCTCTATCTACAGGAGAAAAAAAAAACTGTGGTACAATTCCATCTGCAAGAACAGGAAGAAGAACAACAAACAATTTCCAGAATGAACAGAACAAAGGAAGTAATGGTGATCAGTGAAGAATTAAATGACATAGAGACTAAAAGCACAATTCAAAGGATCAATAAATCCAGGAGCTGGATCTTTGAAAAGATTAACAAAACTAAAAATGCTTTAACTAGACTTACCAAGAAAAAAATGAGGGAGGTCCCAAATGAATAAAGTCAGAATTGAAAGAGGGGAAATTACAACTCATACCACAGAAATACAAAAGACTGTTACGATAAACAACTACATGCCAAGAACTTTGGAAATCTGGGTGAAATGGACAAATCTCTAGAAACATAAAAATCTGCCAATACTGAATCAAAAAGAAGCACAATGTAGAACAGACCAATAACAGCTAGGGAAATTGAAGAAGCAATAAAAATAAACAAAAAACAACTCCTGGCAAGCTAGAGCACTGAACTGGAAGAATTCACAGCACATTTAAAGAAGAGCTAACCCCTAGCCTCCTCAAAGTATCCCAAAAACATCCAAGAGAGAGAAGACTCCCAAACATTTTTTATGAGGCCAGCATCATCCTAATCAGATAATTCATCCTAATCAGCATCCCAAATGAGATAAAAACACTGCAAAGAAAGAAAAGTACAGGCCAATATCACTGATGAACCTAGATGCTAAAACACTCAACAAAATATTGGCAAACCACATCCAACAATACTTTAAAAAGATCATACAACATTATCAAGAGGGATTTATCCCAGGGATACAAGGGTGGTACAATAGTAACAAATCAGTAAATGTAATACATAACATAAACAAAAGGAAAGATAAAATTATGTAATCGAACCAATAGATGATGAAAAGCATTTGATAAGGTACAACACCCATTTATATAAAAACACTCAGCAAAGTGGGAGTGAATAGAGCATACCTTAATACAATAAAGGCCACATATGAGAGACCTACAGCCAATATCATACTTAAAAGGCAAAAACTAAAACCTTTCCCGCTAAGATCAGTCACAAGACAAGGTTGTCCACTTTCACCTCCTTTTTTATTTTTTATTTTAATTGTTGTTCTTGTACAGTTTTCTGTCTTTTACTCTTCTCCCAGTCCACTGCCCCAGTCTTCCCCACCTCCCTCCCGTTTCCACCCCCGCCCCCAGTTTTTGTCCACATGTCTTTTATACTTGTTGCTCTAAACCCTTCCCCCTTTTCCCTGAAATTCCCTCCCCTCTACCCTCTGGTCACTGTCAGCCTGTTCTCAATTTCAGTGTCTTTGGTTATATTATGCTTGTTCGTTTGTTTTGCCAACTAGGTTCCTGGTAAAGGTGAGATCATATGGTATTTGTCTTTCACCACCTGGGTTATTTCACTTAGCATGATGCTCTCTAGTTCCATCCATGCAGTCTCGAAGGGTACGAGCACTTTCTTTCTTTCTGCTGCATAGAATTCCATTGTGTAAATGTACCATAGTTTCTTTATCCATTCATTTACTGATGGGTACCTAGGTTGCTTCCAACACTTGGCTATTGTAAATTGTGCTGCTATGAACATTGGGGTGCATAGGTTCTTTTGGACTGGTGTTTCAGGGTTCTTAGGATATAATCCTAGCAGTGGACTTGCTGGGTCAAAAGGTAGGTCCATTTTTAGTTTTCTTAGAAAATCCCATACTGCTGTCCATAGTGGTTGTACCAGTCTGAAATCCCACCAACAGTGCACTAGTATCCCCTTTTCTCCACACCCTCTCCGACACTTGTTGTTTGTTGCTTTGTTTATGATGGCCATTCTGACTCGTGTGAAGTGGTATCTCACTGTGGTTTTAATTTGCATCTCTCTGATAGTTAGTGAAAATGAGCATCTTTTCATGTGTGTCTGGATCCTCTGCATGTCCTCCTCGGAGAAGTGTCTGTTCAAGTCCTTTGCCCATTTTTTAATTGGGTTGCTTGTCTTCTTAGAGTGGAGTTGTGTAAGTTCTTTATATATTTTGGAGATTAAACCCTTGTCTGAGGTAACATTGGAAAATATGTTTTCCCATGGAGTTGGTTCTCTTTTTATTTTAATACTGTTTTCTTTAGCCATGCAGAAGCTTTTTATTTTGATGAGATCCCATTGGCTTATTCTTTCCTTTATGTCCCTTGCTTTAGGGGACATATCAATAAAATGTTGCTGCATGAACTATCTGAGATTTTGCTGCCTATGTTCTCCTCTAGGACTTTAATGGTGTCACAACTTATATTTAAATCTTTTATCCACCTTGAATTTATTTTTGTGTATGGTGTAAGTTGGTGCTTGAGTTTCATTTTTTTGCACGTAGCTGTCCAGTTCTCCCAACACCACTTGTTGAAGAGGCTATTTTCACTCTGTTTTATGTTCTTGCCCTCTTTGTCAAATATTAATTGACCATAGAGACTTGGGTTTATTTCTGAGTTCTCTGTTCTGTTCCACTGGTCCATGTGTCTGTTTTTATGCTAGTACCAGGCTGTTTTGATTACAGTGGCCTTGTAATAGTTTGGTGTCAGGTATTGTGATCCCTCCTACTTTGCTCTTCTTTCTCAAAATTGCAGCAGCTATTCAGGGTCGTTTATAGTACCATATAAATTTTTGAGGTGTTTGTTCTATGTCTGTGAAATATGCCATTGGTACTTTAATAGGTATTGCATTGAATTTGTAAATTGCTTTGGGTAGTATGGACATTTTGATTATGTTAATTCTTTCGATCCATGAACATGGTATATGTTTCCATTTGTTTGTGTCTATCCCGATTTCTTTCTTCAGTGTTGTGTAGTGTTCTGCATACAGGTCTTTTACCTCCTTGGTTAGGTTTATTTCAAGGTATTTTATTTGTCATATCGAATGGGATTTTTTTCTTGATTTCTGCTTCTGCTGTTTCATTGTTGGTATACAGAAATACCATTGGTTTTGGGTTATTGACTTTGTATCTGGCTGTTTGGCCAAATTCATTTATTAGGTCGAGCAGCTTTTTGGCCGAGTCTATAGGATTTTCTACGTACAGTATCATGTCTGTAAACAATGATAGTTTTGTTTTCTCCTTTACGATTTGGGTTCCTTTTATTTCCTTTTCTTGTCTAATTGCCATGGCTAAGACTTCCAATACTATATTGAATACAAGTGGTGAAACTGGACATCCTTGTCTTGTTCCTGATCTTAGTGGAAAAGATTTTAGTTTTTGCCCATTGTGTATGATGTTGGCTGTAGGTCTGTCACATATGGCCTCTCATATATGTTGAGGAATGTTCCCTCTATTCCCACTCTGCTGAATGTTTTTATCATAAATGGGTGCTGTATATTATCAAATGCTTTTTCTGCATCTATTGATATGATCAAGTGATTTTTGTCTTTGCTTTTGTTTATGTGATATAATACATTTACTGACTTGCAAGTGTTGAACCATCTTTGCATCCCTGGGATGAATCCCCTTGCTCACGCTGTATGTTCCTTTTAATGTATTGTTGGATGCGGTTTGCCAATATTTTGTTGAGGATTTTAGCATCTATGTTCATCAGTGATGTTGACCTGAAGTTTTCTTTGTTTGTTGTGTCTTTATCTAGTTTTGGGATTAGGATGATGCTAGCTTCATAAAACAAGTTTGGGAGTCTTTCATCATTTTGGATTTTTTCTAATAGTCTGTGAAGGATAGGGGTTAGCTCTTCCTTAAATGCTTTGTAGAATTCTCCTGTGTAATCATGTGTCCCAGGGCTTTTGTGTGTTGGGGTCTTTTCATTACTGCTTCAATTTCATCTGATGTCATTGGTTTGTTCAGGCTTTCTGCTTCTTCTTCATTGAGTTTTGAGAGATTATATTTTTCTAGAAACTTGTCCATTTCTCCTAGGTTTTCAAATTTCTTGGCATACAGTTCTTCAGAGTAATTTCTTACAATGCTTTGTATTTCTGAGGTGTCAGTTGTAATCTCTCCTCTTTCATTTCTGATTGTGTTTGTTTGGGTCCTCCCTCTTTTTTCTTGATGAGCCTGCTTAATGGCTTGTCAATTTTGTTTATCTTTTAAAGAACCAGCTCCTGGATTCATTGATCCTTAGAATTGTGCTTTTAGTCTCTACGCCATTTAATTATGCTCTGATCTTGGTTATTTCCTTCTTTCTACTTGCTCTGGGCTTTCTTTCTTGTTGCTCCTCCAGTTCTTGTAGGCATAGCATTAAGTTGTTTGTTTGAAATGTTTCTATCTTTTTTTAGGTAGGCCTGTATCGCTATGAACTTCCCTTTGAGGACTGCCTTTGCTGTGTCCCATAAGTTTTGGGTCATTGTGAGTTCATTTTCATTTGTTTCCAGAAAGTTTTTGATTTTCCCCCTAATTTCATTCTTGACCCTTTCATTGTTTAATAACATGCTATTCAATCTCCATGATTTTATGGGTTTTGGCTTTATCCCCTTAGGGTTGTTTTCTGGCTTCAGTCCCTGGTGGTCAGAAAAAATGCTTGGTATGATTTCAATTTTCTTAAATTTGTTGAGGCTTGTTTTATGTGGTCTATCATATGGTCTATCTTTGAAGATGTTCCATGTGCATTTGAAAAGAATGTGTATTTAATTACCTTGGGATGAAGGGTTCTATATATATCAGTTAAGTCCATTTCATCTAGAGTGTTGTTCAAAGCCACAATATGTTTGTTGATATTTTGTTTGGAAGATCTGTCCATTTTTGACAGTGGGGTGTTAAAATCCCCTACTATAATTGTGTTGCTGTCAATATCTTTCTTGAATTCCTCTACAATTTTCTTTATGTATTTAGGTGCTCCTATGTTGAGTGCATATATATTTACAATGTTTATGTCTTCTTGGTGGATTCTTCTCTTGAGTATTTATGAAGTAACCTTCTGGGTCTCTCCTTATGGCTCTTCTTTTGAGGTCTATTTTTGTCTGATATGAGCATTGCTACCCTGGTTTTTTCCCCCTGTCCATTGCTTGGAAAATATATTTCCAGCCCTTCACTTTCAGTCTGTGTAGGTCTTTTGTTCTGAGGGGGTCTCTTGTAGGTAGCATATGTGTGTTTCATGCTTTCTTATCCATTCAGCTATTCTATGCCTTTTGATTGGAGCATTTAATCCATTTACATTTAAGGTTATTATTGATAGTTACTTATTCACTGACATTTTGGTACCTGTGTTCCTCTCTCTCTCTCTCTCTTCTTCCTTCCTTTCCTTAAAGCAGTCCCTTTAGCATCTCTTGCAGAACTGATTTGGTAGAGGTGTATTCTTTTAGAGTTCTTTTGTCTGGGAAGTTCCTTATTTGGCCTTCTATCTTGATTGAAAGCCTTGCTGGGTAATGTAGTCTTGGTTGCAGGACTTTGGTTCTCATTACTTGGAATATTTCTTGCCATTCTCTTCTGGCTTGAAGCGTTTCCATTGAGAAGTCAGCTGTTAACCTTATTGGGACTCCCTTTTATGTTAGTTCCTTTTTCTCCCTTGCTGCCTTTAAGATTCTCTCTTTGTCTTGGAATTTTGCCATTTTAATCATGATGTGTCTTGAAGTGGGCCTCTTTGGGTTCTTCTTGATTGGGATTCTCTGTATTTTCTGGATTTGTGTGACTTTTTCTCTCATCAAATTAAGGAAGTTTTCCATCATTACTTTTTCATTACGTTTTCTATCCCTTGCTCTTCTTCTCCTTCTGGAATCCTTATTATATGGATATTATTATGTTTCATATTGTCTTGCATTTCTCTTAATCCCTCTTCATTCTTTCTGAGCCTCCTTTCCTTTTCTTGCTTTTTCTGGGTGTTTTTTTCTACTTTGTCCTCCAACTTGCTGATCCGATCTTCTGCTTCATCAATTCTGCTTTTGATTTCTTCTACTGTGTTCTTCAGTTCACAAATTGTATTCTTCATTTCCTCTTGGTCCTTCTTCATAGTTTCTATTTCCTATTTCATGTTGATATTTTTTGCAGTGAGTTCATTGTACATTCCCTGTAGTTTCTGGTAGCTCATTGAGAGCTCTTGGAGCTTCCTGACAACCATTGCTTTGAACTCAAAATCTGATAGTTGAGTTGTCTCTGTTTCATTTAGCATTCTTTCTGGGGCTTCCTCCTTTCCTTTCTTTTGGGGATTGTTTCTTTGTCTTCTTATTGTTTGTGAAACTCTTCCTGTTAACCTCAATTCCTTAAATTGACCTTTCTCCAATGGTGCATAAACCAACTGAGGTTTATGGTGTGAACTTCTGTGATAGAGTACCTGTGAGATTCAATGCTGCAGTCTCATTTGGGTATCCTGGTGTTCACAGCTTCCACTCTCTCAGCTGTTGGAATGCCCCCTCTTTGGGACCACCTCTGGTTTTTCACAGTTCCAGGCTTTTTTTTTTTTTTTTTTTTTGTCTCATTCATGAGTATTTAAATAGAGAAAAGAGGAAACAATTAAAAAAGAAAAAAAGAGGAAGGAAGAAGAGGTAAGATTAGAAAGAAAGGAAGAAGGAATAAAACAAGAAAGAAGTAAAGAGAAGCAGAAGGAGCTGAGGGGTGCAAAAGATAAAAATAATAAAAAATAATAAAAAATTATTTTAAAAACAACAAACAAATAAACAACGATCCCCCCCAAACAACAACAACAACAACAAACCTCTTGCTGTTTTCCAACTTGCCAGGCCAATTTTTCCGGTCTTGCTGACTGCAATGGCCAAGGGGTGACTGTATTGCTTTTCTCCCTGTTCAGCACTCAGTTATCTTTGGGCTACTCTCCCCAGGGCTACCCATGCACTCTCCCCAGGGCTAGCCATTCACTCTCCCCAGAGCTGGCCTGGTGCCTCTCTGCACAGGGCCTGGGGCATATGTTCTGAGCCTCCTGGGGAGTGCGCACTTTCCCGTGTTTATGGGTGTGAGCTGGGTCTCCTACGGGGCATGTGCCTACCCCGAGTTTATGGGTGTGGGTTCCAGATTTCCTGCTTTGCATGCACTCACCTTAATTTCATGGGAGTGAGCTCCGGGTTTCCCATGGATTGTGTGCATGCCCTGGGCTTGCATGCGTGGGCTCTTGTTCTCCCATAGATTGCTTGCATTTCCCAGATTTCCTGTATGTGCTACGGGTCTCCGGTTGCATGCAGGCACTTATGGTTGCACAGCCATCTTGGGTGGTACACTGGCGCCTCTGGTCGCGCAAGCTCCGGCTTGCACTCCTCCCAGGGCTATGCGTGGGTGCTCACATCCCTAGCATGTTTGCCACTCAGTCCTTAAGTCCTCTCTGTGAGACTTCAAGCAACCAGGTTTCTCCTGGTGCTGCTTAAACCTTGTTTGCCTGGAGAGGGGGCTGTTGCCCCGGCTCCCCACCTAGAGATGTGTGGCAGGCCTGGCAAGTGCCGGCCAGGGGCCTCAGCCACCCTGGTGTCCGTGCTGATCTCTGGGCTCTTATTGCTCTGAAGTACTCTCCTTACTGTCTGGTTTTTCAATGTCCGCTACAATTTTCAATCTCCTATTTTCAAATATCCTGTGTTTCTGTTGGTTGTTTGCTCTGTTCCTCTGTAGATCCGCCAGGTTTTTCCTCTTGTGTGTAGGGGGAAGTAGAATCTGCTCCCTCTTACCATGCTGCCATCTTCCTTCTCCCACTTTCACCTTTATTCGGTATAGTATTGGAAATTGTAGCCACAGTGATCAGATATGAAGAAGAGATAAAAGGCATCCAAATTGAAAAGGATGAAGTAAAACTATCATTTTTTCACATAACATGATAGTGTACACAGAAAACCCGATAGACTTCCCAGAAACTACTCTATGTAATAAGTGTATTTGGCACAACAGTGGGATAAAAAGTCAATGTTGTTAAATCTAAGAGATTTTTGTATACCAACAATTAATTGGAAACTGGGAAAAAATCCCATTTGCTATAGCAACAAAAAAAATAAAGTACCTAGGAATAAACCTAACCAAAGATGTAAAAGACTTGAATTCAGAAAACTACGGAACACTGAAGAAAGAAATTCAGGATGACACAAACATATGGAAGAACATACCATGATCACAAATGGGAAGAATTACCATCACTAATATGGCATAACACCCCAAGCAATCTAAAGATTCAATGCAATCTTTATTAAAAATACCATTGACATATTTCACAGATATAGAAGAAATATTTCAAAGATTTATATGGAACCATAAATGATCTGGAGTAAACTTAGCAATTTTGAGAAAGAAGAGCAAAGTAGGAGGGATTACAATAGCTGATATAAAACTATATTATAAGGTGACTCTAAAACAATCTGATACTGGCATAAGAACGGACATATAGATCAATGGAACAGACTAGAGAACCCAGAAATAAATGCAAGTCTCTATGGTCAATTAATATTCAGCAAAGGGAGTAGGAGCATAAAATGGAGTATAGATAGTCTCTTCAGCAAATGGTTTTGTGAGATCTGGACAGGTATATGCAAAACCAAACCAAAACAAAATGAAACTAGACCATCAACATACAGTATACACCAAATAAACTCAAGATGAATAAAGGACTTGAATATAAGTCATGACACTATAAAAGTCCTAGAAGAGAACATAGGCAGGAAAATTTCACATATCCCATGCAACAATATTTTCACTGATATATTCCCTAGAGCAATGGGGAAAAGGAAAGGATAAATAAATGGGACTACATCAAATTAAAAATCTGCACAGAGCCCTGGCTGCTGTGGCTCAGTAGACTGAACACCAGTCTGTGAACCGAAGTCTCCAGTTCAATTCCTACTCTAGGGCATATGCTTGGGTTGCAGGCCAGGTCCCCTATAGAGGGCACATGAAAGGCAACCACACATTGATGTTTCTCTCCCTTTCTCCCTCCTTTCCTCTCTCTCTAAAATAAAGAAATATCAGAAGACATAGTGTAGCTGAATGGATAAGAAATCATGACCCACACATATGCTGCCTACAAGAGACCCACCTCAGAAAAAAATACCTACACAGATGGAAAGTGAAGGGCTCCCTCTAGTCCCACTTCGCTGAGTATTTTTATTATAGATGGGTTTTGTACCTTATCAAATGCTTTTCCCACATCTATTTGTATAATTATGTGGTTTTTGTCTTTCCTCTTTGGGTTTTTTTTTGTGTGTGTAATATATTACATTTATTGAGTTGAGAATGTTACCATCCTTGCATCCTGGGATGAATCTCACTTGATTATGGTATATGAACTTTTTACAGTATTGCTGGATGCAGTTTGCCAATATTTTGTTGAGGATTTTAGCATCTATGTTCATCAGCGGTATTGGCCTGAAGTTTTCTTTCTTTGTTGTGTCTTTATCTGGTTTTGGGATTAGGATGATGCTGGCTTCATAAAAAGACTTTGGGAGTCCTTTTTATTCTTGGAATCTGAAATGGATAGTGGTTAGCTCTTCCTTAAATGTTCTGTATAATTCTCTTGTGAAATTGTCTGGTCCTGGCTTTCATGTACTTGCAGATTTTTGATTACTGCTTTGATTTCACCAGCTGTTATTGGTCTGTTCAGGCTTTCTGCTTCTTCTTCATTCAGTTTGGTAAGATTACACTTTTCTAGAAATTTGTCCATTTCACCCAAGTTTTCAAATTTTGGCATATCATTGTTAGTAGCATTTTCTTTTAGTCCTTTGTGTTTCTGTAGTATTGGTTGTACTCACTCCTCTTTCATTTCTGATCTTAATTGTTTGGGTCCTTTCTCTTTTTTCTTGATGAGTCTACTAAAAGGCTTGCTGATTTTGTTTATGTTTCCAAAGATCCAGCTCCTGGATTTATTGATACATTGAATTGTGCTTTTAATCTCTATGTCATTTAATTCTGCTCTGATCTCAATTATTTCCTACATTCTACTCTCTCTGGGCTTTATTTATTGTTGTTCCTCCAGTTCTTGTAGATGTAGGGTTAGGTTGATTATTTGGAGTGTTTCTATCTTTTTTAGGTAGGCTTGTATTGCTATGAACTTCCTCCTCAGGACTGCCTTTACTGTGTCCCATAAGTTTTGAAGTGTTTTGTTTTAATTATCATTTGTTTCCAGAAACTTTTTGATTTCTTCCTTGATCTCATTATTTACCCATTATTGTTTAATGTCATGCAATTCAATCTCCATGAATTTTTGCATTTTTGAGTTTTTTTCCTTGACGTTAGTTTCTAGTTTCAAGCCTTGTGTCCTAAAAAAGTGCTTGATATAGTTTCAGTTTTCTTAATTTGTTGGTGCTTCTTTTGTGTCCTATCATGGGGTCTATCTTTGAAAGTGTTCCATGTGCATTTGAGAAGAATGCTTCTTTGCAATGAAAATTTCAATACATATCAGTTAAGTCCATTTGACCTAGAGCATTGTTCATTGCCTCTAAAGCCTTTGTGATATTTGTTTGGAAGATCTATCCATTTTTGACAATGGGGTGTTAAAATCTTCTAGTATAAGTGTGTTCCTGTCTATATGTTCCTTGAAGTCCTCCAAGATTTTTGTTATGTATTTGGGTGCTCCTCTGTTGGGTGCATATATGTTTGTAATATTTTTGTCTTCTAGATAAATTTTTCCCTTGAGTATTATGAAGTGTCCTTCTGTGTCTCTTTTTATGGTCTTTGTTTTGAAGTCTATTTTGTCTGATATAAGTATTGCTATATTAGCTTTTTTCCCTCTTCCTATATGCTTGGAATATTTTTTTCCAACCCTTTACTTTCAGTCTATGTCAGTCTTTTTTTTCTGTGGTGGGTCTCTTGAAAGCAGCATATGTTTGGGTCATGTTGTCTTATCCATTCAGCTACTCTATGTCTTTTGATTGGAGCATATAATCAATTTACATTTAAGGTTATTATTGATAGGTACTTATTCATTCCCCCCCCCTTTGTACCTGTGTTCCTCTCTCTCTCTCTCTCACTATTTTTCTTCCTCTTTTTATAGCAGTCCCTTTAGCATATCTTGCAGTGCTCGTTTGGTGGAGGTGTATTTTTTTAGTCTACTTTTGTCTGGGAAACTCCTTATTTTACTTTCCATGTTAATTGATAGCCTTGCTGGGTAGAGTATTCTTGGTTGCAGGCCTTTGCTTTTTATTACCCAGAATATTTCTTGCCATTATTTTCTGGCTTGTAATGTTTCTGTTGAGTAATCAGGTGCTAGCCTTATCACAGCTCCTTTGTATGTTACTTCTGGTTTCTCCCTTGCTGCTTTTAAGATTCCGTATTTGTCTTTAAAAGTTTGCATTTTAATTATGATGTGTCTTGGAGTAGGCCTCTTTGGGTTTATCTTTATTGAGATACTCTGTGCTTCCTGAACTTGCATGGCTTTTCCCTTCTCCAGGTTCAGGAAGTTTTCTGTCATTATTTTTTAAAACAGAATTTCCATTCCTCGATCCTTTCTTCTCCTTCTGCTATTTGTATGATTTAATTGTTATTGCATTTCATGTTGTCTTGGAGTTCCCTTAATTATCTTCATATATATAGTGCAGCTCTCTACCTGTTTTTTTTTTCTACCTTGTCTTCCAGCTCACGAATTCTGTCCTCCACTTCATCCAGCCTGATTGTAATTCCTCCTAGTGTGTTTTTTATTTCAGAAATTATATACTTCATTTGTTCCTGGTTCTTGTTTATAGTCTCTATTTCCTTTTTCATACCGTTATAGTTCTCACTCAGTGTCTTGTAGTTGTCTGCAGGTTCCTTGAGCATCCTTATCACCATTCTTTTGAATTCTATATCTGACAGTTTGCTTGCCTCCATTTCATTTAGTGTTTAGTGGGGAGTCTTTCATTCCTTTTGATTGCAGGTTCTTTCTTTGCCTCCCCATTGTAGGTGACTCTTTTTGTTTCTGCAATTCCTGATGCTCTGCTTTGCTAGCTGTCTTTGTAGGGTGAACTTCTATGGTAGGAATTCTACAGAATTCTGTGCTGTGGTCCCTTTGATCTCTTGTCTGGGTGTTCTAGAGTTGCCTCTTCTCCATTTTGTGTGGGCTGTGTTATTGTATTTGGGCTTTTACCTTTTGGTGGTTCCTTTGTTGGTGGGTTCTCTTCTCCAGTGGGTTTACAAGTATTCATAAATCCTATCTTATCCTGTATGTGATCAGTGGCAGGGTGAAGGCAAAATGGAATACGACAGCAGGAGATTATTCTGTTGGATTTAAAATACCAACAAGTAGAGAACAGATAGAACATCACTTGGAGAACTACAGCGGTAACCACCATATTTCACCCAAGTAGCCACTTTTTATAAAAGGTGAGGAGATAAGATTCTTATTAGAGGGGAGAAGGAATGTGAGCTGAATCCAGAAAATGGAGCATTTCTGTGAGGTTACATGGTTAGATGTAGTGAGAGTAAGGGATAGAATCTAGGCATAGTGTCCAAGAGAATAAAGTTAACTACAATAGTGATAAACCTCAGGGAGATAGTGAAATAGGCCAAGACCAGGGAGGGGTGCTGTGTAGAATTTACAATAATATGGGACAACAATTATTTACAATAATGCAGAAACAACAATAATATGATAAGGAATATATGATCTTAGTAAAAAGAATAGAAAGTAAAAGACCAAGACTAGTGTGTTATTGGAATATGAGTGAAATGAAAGAGGAAAAATTAAAATGCAATGTGAAATGGAGAGCAAAGAAAACCAGTCAAATGATGCAATTAAACAAACAAAATGAAGAAATTCTCAGAAGAGAATTTTTTAAAAAAATCAAAGAAATAAAAATAAAAAACAATAATAAATATAAAAATTAAAATGTAAGTTTTGTAGGATAGTACATTGAAATTTGTCTTCGTTTCTCAATTGTTGGTGTTAGCCTTGTGACCCCTGTCTTGATCTGCCTTTGGTTCTTTCAAAGGTCCAGTTCTAATTGTCTTACACTTGTCGGAAAAAAATAAGCCTCCTGCTGACTTTAAACCAGCCAAGGGAGTTCTAATGGTCTTTCTGAGTGCTGTAGATACAGTGGGATTGGGCTTTGCTTTTTTCCTTCCATCTGGTTGTGTGAGGGTGGGAGCTAGGTCTGGGCTATAATATTCAGAGGTATCGAGCTTCCAGCCCAAGCCATCTGAGGACTGTGTGGCCCCCACTATCCATCTGCACCAGGCCGGCATCTTTAAATCACCACATTGTGCTGCCCATGAGGTGCACTGATTAGAAGCAACTTGCAACCCTCTACCTCCTTCTTTGCTAGCCTGTGTGCTCCATACTCTCAAAGTCCTTTCAGGGCAGTTTAGTTCCTCTATTAAATTAAGTCTCTTTGGGGACTGCTAACACTCTGAGTCCTTGCTGCCCTCCTCCTATCATTCTGTGCAGTGCCCCTCCTCCTCCCTCTTTGCTGGCCTGGTTACTGCACAGGAGAGGTCCTTGCACAGCAGCTGCATGCTGTCCTTTTTGAGTGAGTTTCCCTTGCTTGTGTGCTGCCTTTCTTAACAACACCCAGGTTTTCACATAGCCCAACTCTCTGACCAGTCCTGATAACTCTCTGGGTCATGGACAGTCATGGCCCAACTCTTCCCCCATCTCTAGGTGTCTCCCTACCCCCCAATTTCTCTTTTACTGTCAGCCAGAGACCATAGTCCAAGCTGGGGAATGACCTCTGCTGAGTGTCTCCATTGTATCTTTATCCCTCTGAGACTTCCTAGACAGCACTGACTTCCCTCCTCTGGGAGAGGGGTGAGCTGCAAAGTTACAATCACTGACCCAGCTCTCCTCCAAAGCTCCTATAGCAGCCATGGTCCCAGGAGCAGGGCCCAGGGACTGCAACAGCCACAGTCCAAAGTGTAGAGCCTGGGGACCTTCCCATTGGCCTCCAAAATCTCCTTACCATCTGTTTTTAAGCATCCTCTGCAATTTTTATCTTCCAAATTCAATATAAGCTGTGATTCCATTTGCTTTTCACTAGTTCTTCAGAAGATCAGCTAGGTGTCGCAGTTGCATGAATGAGCAAGTGGGTTAAGCTCCCACCTACCTTGCCACCATCTTCCAACATCTCTTTGTCAAATATTTATTGACCACAGAAACATGGTTTTTTTTCCTGGGCTCTCTATTCTGTTCCATTGAACTATGTGTCTGTTGTTCTGCCAGTACCAGACTCTTTTGATTACAGTGACCTCATAGAACAGTTTATATCAGGTATTGTGATACCTCCTACATTGCTCTTCTTTCTCAAGATTACTGAGGCTATTCAGAGTCTTTTTTTTTTTGTTCCATGTAAATTGTTGGTATATTTGTTTTAAGTCTGTGAAATATGCCATTGTTATTTTAATAGAAATTATGTTGAATCTGTAGATTGTTTTGGATTGTATGCACATTTGTTTTTACTTTTTAAAAAGATTTTATTTATTTAATTTTAGAGAGAGGGGAAGGAAGGGAGAATGAGAGGGAGAGAAATATCAAAGTGTGGTTGCCTCTCATGTGCCCACACTGAAGACCTGGCCTGCAACCCAAGCATGTGCCCTGACTGGGAATAAAAACTGGG